>NCQV01099769.1:10679-27227 GCA_002740545.1 Lophocereus schottii
TAGCTTAGTTTGGGAGGTTAGAGCACGAGTATATTGGATAGATTTTCCTTCATCTTGTGAAAGGCTTCTTAGCACAGTTCATCCAATTTGTCTGGTCATTTTTTTTCTTAATTTTCATAATATGGGTTGACAAGTCACAATTGATTTGTATATTAATTCACTTTATATTGTACGTGGCACAAAATCTGTTTATTTCATTTTTATTCGTGGATGTTGGAATTTTTGTTATTCCCTTGATTTCGGGGAGTCAGCCTCTAGTCGTTATGAGTTTACCAAGCACCTTAGAAGTAGGTTTTCTTTATGTGACATTGATGGTGGGCTTTGATTGTTGAGAAACATTTTGTATTTTCTTAAGTGTTCAAAATTTTTCCTTTGTGCAATTATGTGTCCAGTGCATTTGTTATATTTGATAATCATGTCATTTAAGTATACTTTTACATCTTTATGCATCATGTCATGAAGGAGTGTTTGTATATTCCTTTGATATGTTTCTTTATGTTTATTAGGATGAAAAGCATAACCTTCTAGTGGTATATGCGCCATTATGTGATAAGGGTGGTTTTCTCTTAATCCTTTATAAACATTTCAATTCACTAGTATTTGTAGCTGATGCAGAGCTTGTCTCATGTTGACCTATGTGGCCTCTTCCACTTCATATTGTTTGCGTGGGGCTGTGTTCTTTAATATGGCTATGTAACACTCCCTTGTACTCTTCTAATACCATAATCCTACCTGTACAGCCATTATCTACTAGATATTGCATAGGTTATAGTGAACAGTGTTTCTCTAAGAGAATTTAAGAATGGTCTCCCAACATCTGTGGGCACAAGGTAGGTCCATGATGCCATAATCTACCATTACTTGGTCTCAGGTTCTCACCTTGGTACACAACTTGATCATCCCTTTATGATATGTGGTGTGTCATGTGAAACCAATGATGAGATATGGTATTTGAGACATATCTTTCTCATGTAATTCAAGCTTGATAAAACAATTACAAAACACTACATCTATGGAACCTCCACTATCTACTAGTACCCCACTGATATTATAATTGGCCATTATCAACTTAATACTATAGGATCATCATGAGGCTAAGATCATTGAGTACTCTATATATTTCTTTTGAGAGGTACATTTGGAGAATTACGTTCTTCTAAACTCTTTTCATCTGGATGATTCCTTTTTATTTGAGGCCCATGCTTAGCATACTTATCCAAGTTTCTTTTCTCAGCTAGATCAGTGAGTACTCTATTTAGATCTCAGAAATATTCTGTGTTATGCCCATAGTCTTTGTGAATCGCATAGGACTTATCTCTATTCTTGTTTTGGGCTTCTACTTGAGAGGCTTAGAGTCGTCCATGCATATGCTTGCATTAGAATCTCGCTCAGCAAGGCGTTAAGGAGAGACTACATCTTAAATGTCATTTCTTTCTTTTCCTTTTGACTTTGTTTAATTGACCCTTTTTCATCCCTCCTTGTTGCATTTTTGGGAATTTTTGTTCATTTCATGCTTTCCTCCCATTCTATATACATTTCACCCATCTTTGAGGCCTGTTCTAGGGTGTCGGGTTGTTCTAAGATGAACTTATTTCACAAGCCTTGGTGCCCAACCTCATCAGTGAAGGAAGCTACGGCAACATTTAGCTTAAAGTCCTCCACAAGGAGTCCCTCATGACTGAATAGTTTCACATACTCAAGTAGTGATTCTTGATCTTTCTATGTGAACTTTATTAGTTCTGCAATTCACTTTGGAATCCTTATGATCTCATCAAGTGCTAGTGGGAAAATCATTCCAACGTCTAGTAGATCTTGGCGGCACCCTATTAAATCAAATCTATGCTGCCCCTTTTAGAATAGTGGGGAGTTAGCTACATATTGTAGCTTTTAATGGAGATTGCTGCAAATACATCTGAGTTAAGTAAGTAGTCGTATGTTTGCGAGGGGCTATAGCCTGTCATATTTCCTTAGTTTAGGTACATTGATTTCCCCTGGAGTTCAGCATCCAAAATCTCAGCATTAAAGGGTGTTTTGATTTAAAGGCATGCCACCAATAGAGTGCCTTAACTACAGGTCTTTAATGTGTTCTCTCTTAAACACTTGCTAGGTGATACTAGTTTGACAGAGTTATAGTTCCATGATTGACAATATTTTTTATCCTTTTAGTGAGACCTATCTTCACCAGGCTTCTTGTGAATAGATTTCTTCTACTCAGCTGTCTATGGTTCAAGGTCTCCTTAAGTCCTCCTTTTTGGTCCTTCAGTATCTACCAGGTCTATTTTTAAGATCCCTTTCCTATGAATCTTTAGGGAAACACTCCTTTCGTGCCTTAAAAGTCCTTATCCTATCTTCCACAGGTAGTCTCTTTGGGATAATTTACCCTGACTTTCTTTAGGAAGCCAAGAAAACATCGAACTCTTTCATTATGTATGACATAGCTTCATTAACATTCAGTGTGATCAACTCATCCATTATCTTTGGAGCATTGCCTTCATTGGTCTAGGAATGAGTATGCCTAGAAGACATATGTCCTCCATTGAGAGCTACACCTTCTTGCTTTGAGATGTCCTCTACAATGAAATCATCCTTTCTAAATACCTGTAGATGTCGATCCCGGTTCTCAGGGACATGATTCTCATTTCCCTTATTAACATCCATGGGTGGTCTCTTGTTCAACTCCAAGGTCCCCATAAATAATTCCAAATGTGTTAACACATAGTAGATTTGTGCGGCCCGCTAGAAACCTTGAGGAACTAGCATCATCATCCAAAGATTATCTATAAAACAACTCTAAAAAGAGAGTGTTTCTCCTCCTAAAGAGCCTCCAACACTCAAGTCAAGGAAATTTAAGAAGGCAGTTAGGAAGTAATAAGCTCTAAATTGCTCGTAAAAGTTAATTAACCTACCTCTTGAGTTTTTCCATGCTTTGGTTATATGTTTTTAAATATATTTTGTCTTTCCAATTTTGTTAGAGCTTAAATATCTTTACCATTTTCATGTCTATTTGGGAGATCTTAATTAGATCTTTACCCTTTTCACAAGTCATGCATCTAAATAATTAAGGTTTGGGTGGATTAGGTTTTATTAACTTCTTTACTTAGGCATTGGCAATGGTCAATCCTGGCTGCTTAGTTGATTCAACCAGTTTATTTCTTAGGCTTCTATGAGGCTATAATGCAAGGCCTCTTAGAGCTTTTATCTATCTAAATCAAAGAGAGTTCTGATAAAATGATTCACTGTGGGAATACAACGCATGGTTTAGTTCATAAGTATAAGGTGAAGTTTGGATTTTCACAATTGCTTAAGTAAATACATACCTATAAGAAATAGAAAAAAGAAATCAATTAAACTCTCAGGTTGACCTCTAAATTAAATGATTAGATTCTATCACTATATGATTTTTTAGGAATTTTCTAACTATCTTATGAATGCTTTATATTGAATTTAGCAATTTTCTTTTAAAATTTCATGATTTTTGGTCTAGTGGAATTCATATGAGATTCACCTAAAATTTAGAGGTGATCATCGTTGAACATAACTATTAACATGAAAAATCAATTGGTTTATATAGATTTAATCGTTAATAAAGATGTGGATCAGATTAATATATAAGCAACGAAAATTTCTTCGTGACAAGTTGGCACTTGAGCTCTTGGAAGAGTTGTTAATTATCTTAGCTCTAAGAAGATTTGAATTACATAAGATTGTAATATTAATGCGAAAGATGCTAGGGTATCTTGACGATGGCTTAGGTGAGGTTGTACAGCTAATCCAAACTAGGGATGTAAATAAATTAAAGAAACTTCATAAAGTCATGGAAACATTAAGGTCTTGGGTGAAGCCACTCAAGTGGATAAACAAAGTTAATACTGTAGTGGAGGCATTATTAGGTTTATAAATGTAATGTTAGGAACACTAGCTCTATGCATATGTATATGCTTTAAACCCAATACTTAGCCTTATGTCATTTAACCCTACATTGTCGCTATTCTTTTTGGGTGGTTATATATTTGGGTTGCAAAAAGGAATGTGTTATTAGGCCCAGTTATTTATGTAACATGATTATGTAGTGCCTCTGTATTGTAGCTCCCATTTAGGTAACTTTTGTTTTGTAACAATTTTTGTTCCATATATGTATTCCTATAAAAAGGAGATGAGGGTTGCAGGTGTCAGAATTTTGATGATAGAACATATGATACTATAATGTTTTTTATTTTCTTTAGATAAATATTATTGTTTCCTTGTCATGAAGTTCGGGTTAAGGCTAACTTGGCTTTTATCATTATCTTATAATATCTAGCTCATGGATCACACTCATCCAAGGTATAGAGGAATACCAAAACCAAATTCGGATCTTTGTTTTCATATCTCTCCTCTTGTCTCATCACGGTATCAGAGCATTGATCCTTAAAAAAAAAAATTATCAAAACCCTAAGCAACTAAACAGCAAGGTCAAATTGGTGATAAGAAACCCCCAGAATTTGTGATTGATAATCAATCATCATATTACATTCGTCCCTCATATGAGTTGTAGGAGAATGCAATGTCAAGCACGCTTACTAAAGAAAAAAGTTGCATTCATTAACAGAATGATTACGAAACTGGAGATGAAGAAGGGAGTCAGTTCAATCGAGGCAAATGCATGGATCATTATAAACTCTATGGTCATGTCATGGATTTTGAATATGATAGATCCAAAGCTTCATATGACTACAGCCTATGCTAATTCAACTCATTCCATATGGGAGAACATTTGGAAGAGGTACGCTATGCCTAACGTGCCCAAGATTCACTAGTTAAAGGCTGAGGTTGCATTGTGTAAACAAGGCAACCTAGAAGTGGTTAAATATTTCTCAAAACCAATAGGACTATGCAATGGGCTTGACAACTATGTAAAGCACCCAACTTGCACGTGTGAAGCCGCAGCCAAATATGCCAAGATGGCTAAGGATGATAAGGATCATGAGCTCCTGATGGGCTTAGATGATGATTTATATTCAAATGTTCAGGCTTAGATTCTTGCCTTAGATCCTCTTCCCTCGATTGATGAGACTTTTAGCATGGTTCAACAAGGAGAGAACCATAAGAAAGGGATAACCGAGAGAAACCACAAGCATTGAAACACACCGCTTTTATGGTTTCTCACCTCAACAAAGGAGCTGAATATGTTGGAGACCGCATCAGTTGCAAACATTATGCATAGTAAGCTTGGGCACTATGAAGCTAACTGCAATGAGTTAGTGAGCTAGTTAGCTAGCTAGAGCATGAAGGGAGGGTGCCACAATATAGTTTGAGAAAAAGGCGGCCAAGGTGGAGGAAGAAGCAATGGGTGGAAAGGCCATGGGGGCTATCTAGCCAAGGAGCAAGCGAATGTGGTACAAGTTAAAGAAGGCAACAACAGCATGGCAGGATTGACGAATGTTGAGCAACTTTGTCAAAAATCATGGATGAGTAAGTGGAAAAATTGTTGAGTCTCATCAAGACACCAAAGGACAACGATAAAACCTATCGGGAAAGTGTGATTGTCTTTTGGATAGTGGCACTTCATACCATATGATAGGAAACTTGAGCTTATTAACAAATATAAGCAAGATTTCATCTATGCCCATAGGAATATAGGGATCAGTGAAGCTCAATGAAAAATTAGGGTTAAATGATGTTCTTTTGTATGCAACCTAAATTGTAACTTAATATTAGTTGTGTAATTAATTGAGGATGTCTATTGCATTGTAACATTTACTTGTAAGTTATGTCTGATATAGGACCCTACTATAAAGATGCTGATCAGAAAAAGGCGGTTTACTTCTACAAGCAAGGTGCAACAGTAAATTCAAGTAAACAAGGTTGTGCCACATGATATATGGCATCGAAGAATGGGGCATCCATTAAGCCAAGCATTATTAATTTATCTAGCACTATTTCAAAAATTATTAGTAGTAGTGAAAAAGACTCATGCCATGTGTGTTTAAGAACAAAACAAACTAGATTACCTTTTGATACTAGCAAAAATAAAGCTTTGAGCCATTTGATCTCATTTACTGTGATGTATGGGTGCTTACTATGTTAAGTCTTTTTATGGTCCCTGTTGTTTTGTAACTATTTTGGACAATGCTAGTTGTTGAGTTTCAGTGTGTCCACTAATGATTTTGGGGTAATGAATCAAACTCAGTTTGAAACAAGTGTAAGAACCATTAGGAGTGATAATGGTAATTAGTTTACATTCAACCCAATGAAGAAGTTCTATGGGAAGAGAGAAAAAATTCATGAAACTAGTTGCATTAATACTAGACAATAAAACAGAATGGTAGAAAGAAAATGGCATTGTGTCTTGAATGGAGCTAGAGCTCTCCAATTTGAAGTACATCTCCCAATTCAATTCTGTGAGAATACGTGTTGTTTAAAACAAAACCCTCTCGTGAGCATATTAGGATTTTTGGTTGTTTGTGTTATGCATGTAATATGCAAAGAAGAAAGGAAAAGGTTGGGACACAAAGTAAAAGGTAAATCTTTGCAGGGTGTCCTTATGAAAAAAGGGTTGGACACTTCACGATATTGAGATAAGAGAAATATTTGTTAGTGGAGTTGTGATATCTCATGAAGACATTTATCCTTTTGCAAATAATGAGTATGCTGAAAGTAATGTGCTTGGAAGCTTGTAGTAGAGTATGGAATGGTTACCCAATGGAGATGATGATTAGTTTTGAGTTAAGAACAGTCCAAAAGTGGGTAAGTCTTGGCCCAGCGGTAAGGAACCTGATCCAACGAATGGACCAGCCCAAAATGACTTAGACTATCTGGGTGAGACAAGCAACAGGCCTGTGGGAAGGACTATGCCAAGTAAGGAAGGTGGGCCTAAGGCTGCTAATGACGATATTGGGCTAGAGTCTACCAGAAGTGGCCCAGCAATGATGAGGAGTAATCCAGCTCTTGCTATGGGTCCAAGTGAGCTAGTAGAAAAGAGGTGCAACCTAGTTCTCGTGACAGACCCATCAGAACGCTGAGAACAAGCTTGCAAAGTACTAATGCATTTGTAAGACTATGTTCACTAGACTATGCACTCTATAAACCCCTCTTCAAGTGCAATCCCAACCCAAAAGGTATCTTTAGGTAAACTGCATCCCATAGCTAATAATTTTTCTGATACGTATAGATATTCTTTGGCTACTATTGCCAAAATTGTGGAACCCTGGTTTTTCTAGGAGGCTGTTAAGGATCCAAAGTGATGAGAAGCAATGACAATGGAAATAGAAGCTTTGGAGTTAAATCAAACATGGAACATTGTTGACTTACCATAGGATGAAAGCCCATTAACTAAAAGTGGATGTATAACGTAAAGTACAACTCTAATGGCAACATTGAAAGCTATAAAGCTTGCTTCGTGATGGCAGGAGAGAAGCAGGTAGAAGTGTTTGATTATAACGAGACATTTGCTCCTGTTGTAAAGAAAGATGCATGTGCGTTGTTTTCTCTTAGTTGCAGCTGCAAAAGGATGGGAACTACATCAAATGGATGTTAATAATGACTTCTTACATTGGGACTTGAAAGAAGAAGACCTCCTGTCTTCAAGACTACTCCTAACAAAGTGTGTTGCCTTCTGAATTTACTACATAGTTTGAAACAAACTGCAAGATAATGGTTTGCAAAACTATCCTATAAACTCTTTGAATATGGATTTGTTTGATTTTGTGCAGACTATTCACTGTTTACTTATAAAAAGGTTGTTATTCAATTTACATATTATCTTTGTTCGTGAAAGCAGTAAGAGAAATTCATATGTTGGCTACTAAATGTGTTCTACATTATACCAAGGGAAATCCTGGGCAAGGAATCCTTTTGCATAGTGACTCTAATATAAGAATTGTCACTTTTTATGATTCAGATTAGGGAACATGTCCTATCATCAGAAAGTCACTTGCTGTTTATTTTATTATATTGTGAGAATCTCTAATTTCATAGGGGACTAAGAAGCAAAGCACGGTGTCCTGCTGCTCAGCTGCCATAGCTACTAGTGATTCAATTTGGATTAAATCATTTCTAGCCTCCATGAGGGTATTTGTTAAATATACTGTACAGTTCTTTTGTGATAGTCCGGTATCACTACATGTAGCTACAAATCTAGTCTTTTATAAACGAAGCAAAGCAAATTAAGATTGGCTGTCACTTCATTAGTGAATGACTTCTATCGAGAGAATTGGTAAGCTAATACATATCTTCGAAAAGACAAGGGAATAACTTCTATTGCACTTAATAGTGCTTTTCTATTGATTGAGGTTATTCCCTGTAGCACTTGATCGTTTGTTGCTCTGTATGACCTTCCTTAAAATTATCTCCATAGAATGATTTGATCTTCTTTTTCATAGCCTTTCTTTCTAGGTTGCATCTACCATGTGACTCAGTCTGGTGGCTAGTTCCACTAAATTCATCTTCCTTGGAATCGCAGTCCCAATTACGGAAACACAAGAAACATTTTGATAGCAATTCAATTAGTTTTTCAATCCCTAATATTTGTTGGGCCAGTTTACGTTTTTGCGTATTGAAAGGAGCTTGTTATCAAATTCTTATACCTTATTTTTTTAATGTATCTATTTGACAGTAATCTGCAATGGCTGTGATGGAATTCATGAAACAATCTATACTAAAAGCCATTCATTTGGACACTCTTCATAGTTTGGCTATCATGTGAGTGTTACACCAGCAACTTCACTTTCTTGATGAAGTTTGTACACCTATTGGCGTGTGGACAAGTATAGTTCCTCTTCCGTTTCAACATTCACTAAAAGTTCACAAAACAAATGGAAATTAGGATCATATGTCTACTTTAGAGCCATTGATGTCGGTTGTCTAGTTGTGAAAGTACAGTTCTGCTTTCTATCCTTCCCCTTTTTTTCCTTCTTATTTTTCTTTTTTAACAGGTGCATGTATCGTAGTTTGATGTGGAAAGCAATTACCACCTCTTCTATTCTCTTTATATAACTTTAACTTGCTAAGCAAAATTTCTTAATGTTTTGTTNNNCAGTCCTCCTTATTTTACGTCTTAGATATTAATAAAATCCTTGGCGAAGGATAAAAAAATTTTGTAGAACAAAATTCCTACAAGGAAGCTGGGTTGATTGAATTGCTTTAAAAGCCTAAAAGAAGCTTGTGGCTGAGCTACTGGCTTACTATTGCCAAATTTTAATTGGCTTACTATTGCCAAATTTTAATTATCAAGTCTGACAAAGGTTATACCAAATATATTATGTAAAACAAGATGGTCCATCCTAGATGCTTTGATTCTTTGGTATTACAATTTGTTTGTTAATCAAATGGTATGCAATCTAAAATAATGAAGCAGTTTTGCAGTACCGCTTACCTCTTAGTTGGATAATTCCTTCACTCGGTAATTAATTGTCTCACAACTTTGCAATGTCCTTTCTTATTGAATTTCATAAAGTAGGTCTTTATATTGAGCTAGTATTCGTTTTCTTATGGAAGGCATCAAATAGATTTTGAGTTTTTGTACGCAGCATATATATATTTAGGAAGATTAGTATTCACTGGCTATGCAGATGGATATAATGCAACTTCCTAATCAAATCGATCCCATCAATGAAGATGTACAATATGTATTATATTATAATTGTTGGAGATGGAGGTGGGCAACAATGACGACACTAAGGCAAAGACAATCGAGGAAACGAATCAAAGAATCGCTTAATGAAAAAGTTGAAGCTTAAAACCAGGGATCTACCTTTGGCGGTCGAAGTTATTAAAGATATCCTTATTAACAAGATGGATTTGTGCTCGCCAACAGTGTGCTAGAAACACACCTTGCCAGTGGTGAGGTTTGGGTAGTGGTGAGTGGGAGATCTATCCTATTCTGATATGCTACCATGCAATGCCCCTACGTTAAATTTGCATATGAGTGTTAACCCAATGTGTTGCGCTAGGGATTACTGTGATGCTTCAGAGGACAATGAACCACCCGAAATGAGGGCCTAACATGCCCTACGATTTCGCTCACACCATAGGAGAAATACATGCTATGAGAACTGAGGGACTCACTACTGGTGAGATTATTCGATAAGTATGTGTGATACGTGTAGTTAAAAAAGCATCTTAGAACCAAATGGGCATTGAAGGGGGATTTCTCTTTAATTGATGTAGTTCTTGACTATTATGTCACTAGTTTTAACAATAGGGAGGACTATGATCATGTGCTCACTGATGGACCTTGGACGATAGAAGACAACTACTTCATTATTCGCGAAAGAGTACCGAACTTCGTGTTGAAAGACAACAAGGTCATTTGGTTGATGGCGTAGGTGCGAATTCAATAAGAACTTCCTTTTGCATAAGATTAGTGAGAGAATTGGGTGGGTGATTTAGTTGGACAACACAATAGAAAATGTTGAATGGGGCTAGTTCACTAAATTGTGTGTCAAAGTTAATCTCACGAAGCCTTTACCCTCAAAATTTTGGCTGAGTGGAACAATTTTGAAGAGTTAATATGACGGGTTATGGATGATTTTCTTCAACTATGGGAATTAAGGACACAAAGAAGAGAATCACCCATGAAAAATTATGGAACCCAAGTGCAATGAAATGTAGGAACAACTAGTTCAATAGAATAAGGGTTTAGCAGCACGTAAGGAGATGACAACGTATAGGAGTGAGATGATAGTTAGGAAATCTATTTTGAAGAAAAATATGAAGCACCAGGATCAAAATGCCAATAGGAACATGGATACAACTGTAGCATCATGTGGGACGCAAGATTAAGGGACTTATAAGAGGCAGGATGGAGATAGGCCACCCAAAACTAATAGCCAACCATTAGTGGAGTAGAGGAATAGTGAGAATATTCGGTCTAGTGTCCAAGCCTTCTTAAGGAGAGCCCCCTGACCCGTCAGAAAGAGAAGTGAAAGTGCAGAAACCTCAAGCAGCTATAGAAGCTATGGAATAGGTAGTTCGAAGGATAGGGCACATATAGGGCTACTTGATCAAGACAATAAGAAAAATAAGGATATGGTGGAATAATAGGATAAGGAAAATATTATGAATGTGACGTTAAGCATGTAGGGGGTGGAATCCCCAATAAAAGCACAAGCGCATTCCCAGTTGTTTCTTAGAGGCGCCAATACCAGTAAGAGCAACACAGGCTCCTCATAAATCACCATACCACAAATTCCAAGAAGCCATGCTGACCAAAACTCTATTGTCAATAGGACTTACTAAGAATTAAGAGCTGCACAGACCAATAGTTATACAGGTGACCTATGCTCGCAAGCATACGGGTGTTGTAATTTAGTAAACATATTGTTCCCACAGAGACAATTATAATCTATTGAGTTTTGTCCTATAAAAGTGCTAAGCAAGCAAATTCCAATAGAGAATTTGAATGACACTATAACCTAATTGGAAAAATTCAATCAATTCAAAACATCTTGTAAAGATGTGGATCAATGGAATATATCATGTACTTGTTCTATAACGAGAGATTGAAGGGAGATCGCATTTAGACTTCAATCTTTTCTTTCGAAATAAACCAAATTGCCTAAACCAACCAATTGTCATTCTTTCAAATGCCCTTTTTTAGTCTAAGTTATGGATTTTTAATGGATAAAAGTCCTCTTAACAAGTGAATCTTTCTCAAGTATTGCTAAGTCAAGTCCTACCTTTTCGGTCAAATAGCAAGTTTCACCTTTCGGTCCGTCACTTAACTATTTAGAATTAGCAAGTAAATTTGGTCAAAATTCACTCACAACAATCTCACACACAAGATAGAATTCAACCAAGTCCAATCATGAACAAGCACAACCAAATAAAAATTAGAGATTCCAACATCAATACTTAGCTAACAATTCCTAGACTGAGAAAACTATTCACATATATTTGAAATATTAACAACTAAACAAAGTTTGAGAGATTTGCATAATTGGAGATCCTTCAATGGTTTCCCAACTTTACAACGGCCCAAAAACAGTATGCACTTCTTCAACACCCATACTTAAAACTAATTAGAAATCTGAACCAAACTTAAAAAATGGAAAGGAATGGAAAAACTAGAGAGTAAGAATTCCCTTTTCTACTATATCTCCTCTAATCTACTGCAAAATAGCCCTATTTAAAAAAGAACTCAATCAACCTCAGCCCACAGTGAAGGACAACGAATATGCTTGAAGTTATGGTCTCACCACGGACCGTGGTCTTCTCCACGGACCATCCCGTGGTGAGCTCTGTCTCGACACTCTTCTGTTCTTTCTTCCTTTTACAGGCATAGTGGCTTAGGGATGCTCATAGGAAATCAAGCTACACTCATTTATGGTCAAATTTTAGGTAAAATGGTCCCCAAATCTACAAAACACAGAAAAGAACCATACCCGAGTGTAAAAGGGGTAAAAGGGTGCATAATATAGCATAAAACCAATAATTCTCCCCAAAAATGGCACAAAATAACCTTAAAATAGAGTGTGCTTTAATGACTTATCAAACTCCCTATGCTTAAACTGTTGTTTGTCCCCAAGCAGCCATGAAGCAGAGACTAAAAACTACTAACCACCTTAGGAAGACATCAGTAGCAACATTAATAACCAAATTAACCTAGAATGTTTAGCCTAAAAGTGACCAAAAACTTTTTACAAATAGATAGGAAAAGAAAATTTTTGAAAAAGCAAGAACCGTCGCATCAAAATATTAAATCAATCACTTAAATTAACTTAAACACTCATATCAGCATATTACAATACCCAGAGCTTAGAAGAACCAAAAGAACCTCACTTTAGAGATGAGACACTCATCACTCATGTGTTCAAAATAAAATGCAGTTCTCTTAAATCTCATTCCATAGAACCAAATCAACCATAAGATTGACAAGAGTCTCTAATTCATCACCACTACAATGCAAAACGCACAAGGCAATTATGAGGATTTTTTTATTACATCATTTTTTCTTTTTTTTTTCTTCTCTCTCTCTTTTTTTTTGGGTTAACATATACACTTTTTTTTTTTACACGCCTGTGCTGTGGTTTGTTGTTTTTTTTTTTTTCCAAAGAGGAGGATAATGGAAAAGGAAACTATGCACTTCCAATACTTTTGTTGCAACTCTCAAAACATAATCCAATTGACTTTGAAGGGATAAATAGGACACAAATCCCTTATCACATCCAGCCAAGCCAGAAATCCATAGAAGGTTATTATCCACTAACTACTCCCAATTGACTATGAAAACTCTATAGCCTTGGCTAAAACAGTAAGACATATGAGTGTGCTCAAAGATAATACTATAGGTTCCCATCAATAAACACAGTAAAGGCTCTAAGGGGTAGTAAGGGATAAATCATTTACATAGGGGTGGCTATTTGATCAATGTAGCTCACAAAGTCAAAGAATGCCTCAATCATGTTTCCTAATTGTGCATGCTGAATATGATCTTGAGTAAGAGTCAAAGCAAGTTCTATATATTTGAAATCTAGGAAGAGTCACACATGAAAGAAAACATGAGACTAAAATGATGAATTAATCTATTCAAGCTTCAAAATCTCACAGGACAAAGCTCATCCAGCACATTGAATTTCACATGCTAAATACTCATGCCAAGAGTCATTAAGCAATTAACTCATATCTAACGTGATGGCCAAACATGAAGCATAGCTCGAAGACTCAGAAACAAACATTTTATTCACAAATGGGTCTAATAAAAAGGGTCAAAATAGGCAAAAGAAAGCAACTTAGTCTAAAGACTCATCAGCGGAGCATTTATACGCTCTTTTTTGTTCCCTTTTTTATTTTTTTTTCTATCTTGGTTTTTGTTTTTGCTAAGCCTAAAATGCAACTAAAAACTAAAAATGTTAAAACAAAACCAAAACCAAAAACAAAACCTAGAAAACTAAATGATCAACTAAAAATACGAACTAAACCTAAATGCATGATCGAAAAAAAACCCGCAACGGTTTACACATCCATGACACACATATACAACCACAGACACTATAACAATTCCCCCATGCTTAGACAACGCATTGTCCTCAATCAAAGCATAAAACTCTAAAAGAAAGGGGGAGGGGGTGGAGGAGAAGAACGAAGGTGGGGTTGAGAAATGTTCCAGTCCCACCAAGTCTCTAATCAGGACCTAAAAGCTTGGAAATATTGATTTTGGGAGGCAATAATCCCACGAACTCATTTATAGCGCTCTTGAACAAAACCCCGGAGTGAGGCATGCTCAGTTTCTACATAAGCTCATATAGAAGCTTGCTCCTTTTGAATTGACTGAAGGCTAGGAAGCAAGTCAAGATAATCATAAGAGAAGAATGGTGGGAATGAACTAAAAGCCCTAGGGTAAGTAGGTGGAGGAGGTGGGGCAGGTTGCGCCAACTCTTCATCAGCAAGTACAAGGTAGAAATTGGCCCGATTCAGGAGAGAGATGTGATTAATATTAGGGAGAGGCATAAGTCGGTTCCCAAGATAAATCCAACAAATACGCCCACCATCAACCTTACAAAATTTCATTTGTTCAAAAGCAGTCAGGTTCAGCCACTCCGAACCTACGACTCTATCATCAGGGTTCGGTTCAACACTAACTAACCTATCAATGGGGGTAATAAGGCTCCTAATGACAATCCTATGTGCAGAACTAGTGAATGCACTATACAATTAGTTAACCAAGAATGACCCGTGGTCAATCCAGTCACCTTCAAGAAAAATACAATTCAGATAGGCCAGGCACACTTAAACTGTCCTCCCTAACAAACAAACTACAAGCTAATAACTGTTAGTCCACACGCATAAAGGGATTTCGAATAACCGTGTCTTTGGAATTACTAGTGTCATACCAATAATCCCCGGAAAGTTCATACCAAGAAGCTGTCGAACGGAATTCCTTAGGGACATGGCGGGATGGTAGGTCCATACTTGGTGGAAAACCAAATATACTATTAAAGACACTCAAATTAAGTTTATAGAACTCCCTATTAAGATAAAATGAAACGTAGCCCTCTTGACATCAAAGGCCACTCGTGACCTCAACATGCAATGTGCTTAAAATTTTAAAGGTGAGGTCCCAATAAGTGTGATCCCTAGTTTCTAAAAGTTATCCCATTCTGCCCTGAGCAAAAAACCAATGAATACCATCCAACAATCCCAAACAATTCATCACATTGTCAACATAATATCGAGTAGCTACTACTAGTTTACTACTCAAAGCATTATGTCTAGCAAGTTAAAGCAAAACGGCGTGCAATATTACCTCAGTTTCCCATGGTGGTGGATGTTCGGGAGCTTCCGGGAGCACTTTGTGGGGCTTCACTTGAAGTCCTCACTTCTTACTTGGTTCTTTCCTTCTTCTTTGGTGCCTTGGTGGTGTAATGCGGATGGGTGAAAAGCTTGAATAATCAAACTAAAAGAAAATGAGTAGAGAAATGCTAGAAAATGAGTAGAGAAATGCTAGAAAATGAAAAAATTGAGAAAGGGAAGTAATTGGTGAAGAAATGTGGAAGTTGGAAGAGTAAAAAGTGAAAAAATGGAGTTTTGAAGGCTGTGGATGTGGAGATAGCAAAAATGGGAGATAAAAAAGGCTTGAAAATGAAAAATAAAGGGAGATTTGGGGTTAACGTGAAGAAAGCAAGTGAAAGGGAAAGAAATTTAATGGATTTTGCTAAAGAATTGACGGTTTAAAGTGGAGTGGTTATGGAGGTTTTAGAGAGAGAAGGGAGTGTTTAGAGAGAGATAGGGTCAAGTGTTGAGGAACAACATGAATAACTTTAGGGTCAAAGGGCCTTGAAAACCGTTGACCACGGACGAGGGGCTTACCACGAACCGTGATGTTGGCCACAAACCATCATGGTCAGCTCTAGTCCCGGTCTTTTTCCTTCCTTTTTTTTTAGAGCCTTCATAGACCATGGGTAGGCACCATGAGGAGTCTATGGAGGTTCTAAAAACCTCGTATTACTAGCTTTTTCTTTTTTATTATTTTTATTGCCTTTTTTTAATTGTTGTATTTATTTACTAGTAAAGGTTTTGGATAGTAAAAGTACAAAATACAATTAAAAGAAGAACATAAAAAGGGAAAAGAAAAATAAACACTTGGGTTACCTCCTAAGAAGCGCTCGTTTAAGGTTGAGAGCTCAACCTTTCTTCTGTTCTGGTTCGGGTTCAATGAGACTGTGGGCAATGAACTTCCTCCCAACATATGCTTCATTTTTATTACAAATCACGAAATTGAAGTCTTTCAACTGAAGGTATGACCTTAAATGCTTAGATTGGAGGTCCTTCTTCATCATCAAATTACGCCAAAGCGTACCATCAGCATATAAAACAAATCAATAGCGGGCTCCATCGGACAGACCACTACCATTATATTTAATCCCAAGATCAAAATTCAAATCGACTCTTTTCATAAGAGGTAAAGAAAGAACTGCTTGAGCAAACCTATAATACGCACTCATGGAAGACTCATCAGAAGCATAGGTCTTAAACTCGGGTATGCTAGGTGGCATAAGAGCAGCAAACTCCACCTTAATATAATCCTGGTCAGGATCATCAGTTGAAACCCAATCAAAATCCCCTAATCAT
>NCQV01099769.1:27240-38374 GCA_002740545.1 Lophocereus schottii
TTCAGGAGAAAGGGGAACCATATTAGAGAGGAAAGAATTGGGGGAAACAATTTTATCTTCCATAAAATGAAATTCAGCATAACAACCCCCACTTCAAATGTTATCTGCGCCCCTTTTACATCAATTGTGCAGCCTGAGGTAGCCAAAAAGGGTCTCCCAAGAATAGTATGGGCATCATCAGTCTCAGTCATATGAGCAATGATAAAATCTTCAAGCACCCATAATCTCTTATTTTTATGGCACATCCTCCAATGCACCCAAATGTCATGTTTCAAAAACATCTGCTAATTGGGGTGAAACGGACGTTGGCTGTAACGGTCCTAAGTGAAGCATATGGAACATAGAGTAGGGCATCATACTGACACTTACACCAAAGTCACATAGAGCTCTATCAATTTTCATTTTTCCTACTACACAAAGGATAGAAAAGCAACTTAGGTCAAGAAGTTTAGGAGGAAAGACTCTGGGGATCTCGAAACTGTCTTTTTCTCTAAAGGTTATGGGCTGACCCTCATCATTTTTCTCCTTACTCTCAGCCATGCTCACTCTCTAGCCTCCTCAACTCTCATGTGCTCAGAATCCTCTATCCCTTCTTTCAAGGTAACATAGTTACATTGCTCGCGGGGGTTAGACTCAGGTTTACGAGGCAGTCTACCTTGTGAGTAGTAAGCACATCAACTTTAGAGGCCAATTGCTTAATGTCTCATCTTGCTTTTGTTATGCCAAAAGCATATTCTCCATCATGCTCTCTAAGTTGGATTTTTGAGGCACTTGTTGATGATGGGATGGCCTCTAAAATCCAGGAGATGATCTAAAATTTGTTTGGGGCAAGAGTAGGGCATTAGACCTATAATAGAAATTGGGGTAATTTCTCTAACTAGCTAGGATTATATGTGCTATAGAATGGATCATTTGTTGGTCTAAGGTTGTAGTTGTTTATATAGTTGACCTTGTCACTTACATCTTGGTTGAAAAGACTACCCACTTGACAATTCATAGTCANNNNATCAACTAACCCACATATATCATATGATGGGGAAAAGGTACTTCAACTAACAGAATTAACATTCAAGCGCTCTAATTTTTAAGACATAGCATCAACTTTAGAAGAAAGCATAGAAATGACATCTAATTCCAACTCACCTCTAACCCGCTTGGGTTGGTTTCTGTTAGATAACCATTGGAAATGGTTAAGAGTCATCTTTTCTATAAGATTGTGTGCTTCATCTTCAGTTTTATTCATAAGAGTACCACCTTCTGCCACATTAATAGTAGATCTTAACGGCTGAGTGACTCCATTATAAAATGTCAGCCGATCATCCACCTTGGAAGACCATAGTGAGGGCATAATCGTAAAAGGTTCTTGAATCACTCTCAGGCTCCATAGAGCATCTCATCTTCCTTTTGAGGGGAGGTAGTCATTTGATTCTGCAGGCTTGTCCTCTTACTCGAAGGAAAGAACTTGGCAAGAAAGTCTTTTGTAAGCCCCTCCCATGTCGTGATGCATCCTGGAGGCAATGCGTGAAGCCTCACCCTCGCCTCATCCTTGATTGAAAAGGAAATAAACACAAGTGGATGGCATTAATAGAAACTCTGCTGAGTTTTAACGCATCACACACCTCTCAAAAGACCGAGAGGTTTAAGTTTAGATCTTCTAACACGGTGCTTTTCGAACTGGGATTACTAAACCATTGATATAAGGGCCGGTTTGACCTCAAAATTGTTTAGTTCTATGATTTGCCAACCAATGCTCAAGGAAATGCTTTGGACTCTCGGAGTAATAAAATCCTGGAGTGTCCTTCCTTAGGCACCTCCTATTCCTGCAATCAATGAAGAAACTACTTGAGCCTTCAGTCTTTGCTCTTCTACCCTTAATTTCTTCCTCCCAGGGTGAAAAGTCCTTTTGATTTCTAGATCAAGTTTAAATAGAAAGGGACGTCGCATATAAAAAAGAAATCTACAAAATTAGCAACACAACTACCAGTGCAAATCAAAAATAAAAAGAAAGAATGACAAAATGCTTAGTCAATTTCAGAGGGCTAACTCAATTTCCATAAATTTGATCCTTAGCAATGGTGCCAAAAGCTTGAGCTATGCCCGCAAGCACATATGTGTTGTAGTTTAGTAATGATATCATTCCCATGGAGACCAATTGTAATCTATGGAGTTTTGTCCTATAAAAGTGCTAAGTGAGCACATTAGAGAGTTTGAACAACACTATAGCCTAATTAGAATATTCAATCAATTTAAACATCTAGGGATGTGTTTCACCTTGTAAAGAGGTGAACCAATGGAATATATCATGTACTTTATCTATAACGGGACATTGAAAGGGGGTCGCATGTAGAATTCAATCTTTTCTTTCGAAATAATTGAATTGTCTAAACTAACCAATTATCATTCTTTCAAGTGTCCCTTTTTAGTCTAAGTTATGGATTTTTGATGGATAAAGACCTTCATAACAAGCAAATCTTTCTCAAGTATTGCTAAGTCAAGTCCTACCTTGCCTGTCAAACAGCAAGTTTCACCTTTCGGCCTTTCACTTAACTATTTAGAATTAGCAAGTAAATTTGGCCAAAATTCACTCATAACAATCTCACACACAAGATAAAATTTAACTAATTTCAATCAAGAACAAGCACAACCAAATAAAAATTGAAGATTCCAACTTCAATACTTAGCTAACAATCCCTAGATTGAGAAAACTACTCACACATATTTGAAATAACAACAACTACACAAAGTTCAAGAGAAAAAAAAACTTGGTACAATTGGAGATCCACTAAGGGTTTCCCAACTTTGCAATGGCTCCAAAACAGTGAGCACTTCTTCACGCTCACACTTAAAACTAACTAGAAATCTAAACTAAACTTAGAAAAATGGAAAGGAATGGAAAAACTAGAAAGTAATAGCTCTCTTTTCTACTCTTTCTCCGCTAATCTACTGAGAAATGACCCTAGTTGAAGAAGAACTCGATCAACATCAGCTATATAATGAAGGAAAATGAGTAGGCTTGTAGTTATGGTCTCACCGAGGGCCATGGCCTTCACCAGGGACCATCCGTGGTGAGCTTTGTCTCGATACTCTTGTGTTCTTTCTTTCTTTCACCGGCATAGTGACTGAGGAGTATCTATAGGGAGTCAAGCTACACTCATATGTGGTCAAATTTAGGGTAAAATAGTCCAAAACCTGTAAAATACATAAAAGAACTATACCTGAGTATAAAATGGGAACAAGAGTACAAAATATAGCATAAAACACATAATTCTCCCTAAAAATTGCACAAAATGACCACTAAGGACTTATCAATAGGATTAAGGGGGATCCAACCTATTTAGGAGGGAGGAACTAGGGAAAGTCAAAACTCACTCTCAAAAGCTAGTTCGTATCTTAATGATCCACCTGGCACTCCCGATATCCTGTAGGGTTGTGATCGGTTCGATTGGAGTAGTAGGCACTATACTGGTGATGGAAGAAACATCAAATTTCCCTTAACAATATAAGACGATAGCTTTTCCTTGCATGGGAGGGTTACCATCTCTTAGGATAATGAAGTGACATTTTGGATTCCCTTTTCTTATAATGTCCTTATGATTCAAATCCATGCTAATGGTAGCAATGCTGCTTAGGGCTGGGGAGGCTTGCTATATCTGAAGATTATGGCTTGGAATGTTTGTGGTGTTAGGAACCAGGCATTTCCTTAATGAGTTAAAGGAGCATCTCCATATACACTACCCATATATTACACCAATTTGGAAACTTGTGTTAGTGGTGAGGGAGTGGAAGAGGTGCATCATTGGATTAGGTGTCATAAGTAGTACCACATAGAGTCTCGGGGTATAGGAAGGCATTTGGCTTTTGTGTAATTCTCATGAGATTTTGGTAGGAGTTATATAGGCTCAAGATCAGTTTGTCAAAGTGCTCATTAATAGGACTAGCCCTTCGTCGTGGATTTTCACAGTAGTCTATGCCAGCCCTCATCATCCATTTAGGAAATAATTCTTGTCTAACATTCAACAATTTGTTGGTAGTCTAAGACACACTTTCCTATAAGAGATGTCAATGATACAACTAATTTGGGGGAAGGAGATAATAGGGGACTGGAGATTACTAAGGGTTGCGATAGGTTTAAAGCCAGAGTAAAAACGATGGGTTCATCAATCGGGATTCTCGACCCCAAATTTACTTGGGTTTAGGGGAATAATGTGGAAATGAGAAAATGCATAAGATTGAACCAAGCCTTTTGCAATTTGAATTGGAGAACCCATTTCAAGGATGGTAAAGTTTAGCACCTAATGTAGAATTATTTGGATCATTCGCCCTCTTTAAAGTTTAGGGTATCATTTGCAATTTGGTGGGTGCCAGGGGTTTTACTCCTATCGAGGATGCATTCAAACCCTTCCCACTTTCAGGTTGTGTTGACGTCAGATGCGGACTTTAATCAAGTGGGGCAAGAACACTAGGCCCATAACTCACCCATTATGCCAGCTCTGTAAACCATTACTTTGGAGCGCATAGGTAGGATCATATGTTTTGGGTAACATTTTGAGAAGGAAAAGGAAAATGTACGCTAGAATCAAAAGATTTCAAACATAGAGGAAAGAGGGGGAAACATATACCTCCTAAAACAGAAATATAAACTGTAAAACGAGTTAGAATAGTTTCTAGATAAACATGATGTCTTTTTGATGTAGAAACCAAGAGTGGGGTTGTTCGAGATGGAGACTTTAACATCCATATTTCTATGCCAGTATGTTGATACTGCGAAAATTCAACACAATTGAGACCCTAAAATGGTCAGATGGAACATGGATTACAGATTTGGAAGGTGTTAAAGATTTAGTAAAATACTACTTTAGAGTACCATAAACTAATCCACAGTTAGAGAGTGCCAAATTTTATTTGCCGTGGGGACCATTCCCACATATGGATGCAGACAAGTTCTAGGGACTAGCAGAGCCGTTTATGGTTAAAGGAAGTTTATAACGCTCTCAAGGCCATAGAACCTTTGAAAGCTTCAGGTCTAAACGGGTTTCATGCTTACTTTTTTAAGAAATGGTTAGTTAATTTAGGCTAATCGGGTTGTCCACTGTTATGTACAAAGTCGATACAAAATGCATAGTACGGAGGTTGAAACATTAACTACTAGATATGATTCCACCCTTACAGTTTACTTTTGTGCCAATATAGTAAATTAGGGGCAACATCATTGTTATGTAGGCAGTTATGCACTCGATGCGAAGGAAAAAGGACCAAAGGGCTGGATGATTATTAAATTGATTTGGAGAAGACGTATGATAGACTGACATGGTCTTTCATTCGAGATACCTTGATGGATATGCGATTGTTGTACCTACTCATTGAAGTTATTATGCTCTATATTGCATGCTCTTTAAATATGCTTTCAAATAGGGGATCGAATAAGAAATTGCCACCAACATAGGGTATTAGACAGGAGGACCCATTTTATCATTTGTATCCGAGAAATTATCTCAATTCATTGAGCTATAAGTTAGATAAATACACTGGTTGCAGTTCCCCACAAATCGGGGGCCCCAAAATTTCTAGTCTCATCTTTGCGGACGATGTGTCTTTGTTTGTTGAAGCATCTATTAAGCATGCGGTCGTCATTCAGCTGTGTTTGGATCGATTTAGTTTTGCCTCGAGACAAATAGTAAACCCTCAAAAATCAACTGTTTATTTTTCAGCCAACAGGAGTACTCAGTTGGCTGAAAAAATATATGAGGTTCTAAAGATGCCACGCACTGATTAAATTAGATGTCACTAGGGGGTTCCCACCATCCATCGGCAGATCATGAGGGCAACCTATCGGATAATCATTAAAAGAGTCGACAAAAGGCTAGTGGCTTGGAAGAGTGAGTGTTCTTCATTAGCGGGGCGCAATACGTTGATTCCATATATGATTTGTGCAATACTAACATTTGTGAAGCAAACTGTGAAACTCCCCGTATTCATATGTGATGATGTGGACTGCAAGGTGGGGTGTTTCTTGTAGGGAAGAACGTCTACGGAGGTGCATACCTTCGTGCATGGGACCAAATCGAGCACTAAAAAAATGGATGGGCTTGGCTACTTGCTATAAGGGAACCAAATGCATCCACTTCAACAAAATTAGGGTGGTGGTTAATGGAACACCTAGATGTGCTGTAGGATAGGCTTTTGAGTTTAAATAGGGCAAAAGGTGAGATATTCTTGGCAGTCATAATAGAGCCTTAGTGCCTAACTCCTCAAACGCTTGGAGAGAAGCACTACAAAATACAACAAACCTTTAACATGAGCCAGGCGTGGTGGTAGGAAATAAATGGAACATGAGTTTTTAGCTGCACAAGTGGCAAAGCCGACACCTTTACTAGCGTTTGCAACTTAGTATGCGCCGGGCCAATGACTTGCAGTGCAAGGTTTCTAGCAATTAGGTTTATGATAGCGGCTATAAGTGGGCTGCGTTTGCAGACTTGCTCCCAAGACTAGTGTTGGAGAGCATCGGGTCCTTTGACGTGGCAGAAGAGGGGATAGGCAATAATTTCCATTGGATTGGTTAATGGGTGGGTTAGTTCATGCTAAGCTTTACGGCAATTATCGTTTGCAATGATCCCTTGTTCACTGCCTGAATAGATTTGGGATTGGGTGTGGTGTGTAAAGGCCTAATAGTAGGTGCAAGTCTCTACATGGCTCGTGCTAGATGACAAAGTCCTTACCATTCTGAACAAGATGAAATGGGGTATTACGGACGATCCATGCTTTGGTTTTCATGGGCATGCTCTTGAAATGGTCGAGCATATTTTATGAGGTTGTCCAAATGTTAGGGCTATTGGTGCTTTCTTCAGAGCAAAGGCATGCGTCAAGATTCATCTAATGCATCGGTCAATGAGTGGATTGTGGCCAATGGGCATAAGGGGCATGACAACTCAACTGAGAATAATAAGTTACTCTGTACTTTGTGGTACTTGTGGAAGTGGAAAAATGCTCATTATTTTAGGAACTCTTGTGATGCCGTAGCTGATAAGGGATGACTTTTATTGACACGGTTCATGGAATTATAGAAATAACATATCCTTTTGAGTTGGAGGAGTCACAATTTTCCCGTGACAATAGAAGGAACTACTGAGACCATGGTGAAGTGAAAGACACCTTTGGAGGGATGCGTGCTCCTTAACAGTGATAGAGCTTTGGAAGGGCAACCCAAGAGTGGTTGCCAATGGCAGGTAATTTGGGATGGTAGAGGGGAGTGAGAATTTTGGGGTTTGTACCTTAATAAAAGTTGAATTAAAAAGCGGTTTTCCAAGGACTTTGTATAGCTAAGAACTTAGGCTTGAAGAAGGTTTAGGTTCAATTGAATTGTGGAAATGCTCGAGGTTGTGGTCTGTGGAGTAAGGAACACATGCTCCTTATCTTAAAATGCAAGGAACTCATTGAGCAGGAAGGCCAAGAAGTCAAGCTTTCAAACTCTCTTTGATTCCTATCGCAATGATGTTGTGGATATGTTGAATGCATATATTATAAGAGTTGTGTGGCCTATGAAGTTTAAGTAACAACAATTTCTTTTTAAGGCTACCCCAATCCTTGCATCCAAAAAACGGATGGATTAAAAGATGATTTTATACTATTTATAAGTTTTAACACCATTCTACTATTGAATTCATTTTTTTTAAAAAAAATTGATAGATGAAATATAAATCTAAATAAGACACTTAAGAGGTATCATCTACCAGGACGTTCATCATTTTGTAATTTGAAAATTAAGTTGTATGGCTCTTAAATTAACATTGGGTGCTTATTAACAATCTGGCATGCACTCCTAGACATGTAAACTCAATAAGATAATATAAGTCTGAACGAGATACTTAAGAAGTATCATCTACCAAGTTATTAAGGATTTTGCTGCACATCTTAAGGATTCTTAGGGATCTAGCCATATATGTTTAAGCTCCAATACCACTAAGTTCTCAGGTCTCCAGCTTCCAATATAATGGGATAATTTAACAATACATTTTTACCTGATACAATGAGATGTTTCAAAAATACACTACGTGCCCCCATAATAGGACATAACTGGATCCTATAACAACGGGGTATTGCAACAAAATGCTGGCTTCTAGCACAATGAGAAATTTTGACAATATACTAGCTCATGACGCATAGGAGGTTCTGATTTTACTAGTATAATAGGTCATCACTAGCTCGCCACACAATGGGACCCAATGAAAGTACAAGTGTTAAGCTTCAGTGCCCTTAATAGCCAATTTTAGGCATTTCATCACGTTCCTTGATCATGGTGAAAGTTTACAGGGGAGAAGCTTTAGGACCCTAAGTGGCTAAGTTCAAGCATTATATTATTATCCTCCTTCAGAATGAAAGTTACCCGAAGCCGAGCTTCAGGATCCTTATTGATTGAGTTTGAGCAACATCGCCTTCAAACATGTAAGCACATTAAAAACTCTTTCCTTTGACCTTCACCTTATTCAAGCTCGATCAAAGTGAGCATTACCTGTAAACACCTAAAAAGTGTTTCTTTTTTATAAAATACAAGATGGCGGGAGAACAATCCAATAAGACTTAGGAACCCTTATATACTGAAATTAAGTGCCATAAAATGTGCCACCAGGTGCCCACCAAAGCTATAGAAACCTAAATGAGCTCAAAATGACCTTGTTTGACGTTTTGCTTAGTTTCTTTCCTTATTTTCACCCCACTATACGGTGTATAAAATTTCTGAGTCTAAAAATTTATAATCCTTGTTCCATTTACTTTCTAATGTATTAAAAAGATGTAAGTTGATTATTGTGCTGTTTGCTGAAAATGGCATATGTTCCCCGCTTTGCTTATATATTTTCCCACACTTGTCCAAAAATTATAAAATTGGTGCCATTAGAGGTTATATGAAAAAGAATCACCCAAAATAGAGATTGGACGTAAAAGTTATGATCAGAAACAAACTAGACTAACTGTATACTCGCCCGAAGCACACACAGGTTCTTCCCTAATAGAGCTCCACACAGTTCCTTATTTTCTGGCCTAATTTCAACAAACCCTAGCTGCCGACTTAACCTAAGATAAAATCCTAGAGCTCATCCCGCCAAACCCCTATAAACTCTAGGGAAACCTCATCCTATACAACTATATATAAATACAATCTCTCACCTAACCTTCAAAGCACACAATGACAAACCTCAAAAAAACAGAACTAAGAATATTGAGAGGTTCAGACAACCTAACCAAACACTTTCTATATCCATCCAAAAAACCATCTAACATGAGATGTATGGCTCAACATTCTCGATTCCATGGTAAGTCACTAAGGCAAGTAACATAAGGGTGCTAGTCTTATAAAACTACGTTCATCTTTTCCCTTTTTCTTCTTTGTTTTGTTTAGTTTTACTAGATTTTATTTTTCCTAAAAGATGCAATTTTCAGTAATTAATTTGTTTCCCGCATGCTGGAAATAAATTTATTTTATTTTCTTTCCTTTTTTTGGACATTATAATTGTACTTTATCGCTTCTGCTATTGTATCTTCTAGTTTGTTGCATTATTGTATTTTGTTTTAGTGTAATTTAATTAATTTCACAATTTGATTGGTAGTGGTCATCACTCATCAGTGATAACTGGTGGCATTGAGGTGCATTTCATCTAGATATCATACTTTTGCCCCTGTGTCTGCATCTTTGATTCAACTCAATGGGTTTGGATGGCCCCCTATAATTAGTGGGGACCCTTTTTGAAAACTTGCTTTTGCCAAACCTATGTCCGTTTTAGTTGTCCATTCGGTACAAGGGTTAGTGAAAGAAGTAAAACTCTTTTTGTTAGTTTTTTTTTAAGGAAACTAGCTACTGAGTCTATTCTTGTAATAAATTGGAAAAAACTAATTTACGATAAAGGCAGAACAAGGACAGTTGGTCTCTGGCTAGAACCATATCCGTGTTCTTCAGTAGGAGCCCGTCCATGTTCCTAAGTGAGAATCCTATAGGGTTCCTTGGGCAAGAGCCTTGTCATATTCTTGCACTGGCTTAATTACTTGTTGGCTTTCTTACTTTAACCTAAATCAGATTTAAAAAGTTGTACAAACAATGCGAACTAGTTCTAAGTCTAACCTTCCATGGTGGACATCAACCAAGTTCTGAGTTGCGGTCCCCACAATCAGGTTAGCATTTACCTCCTCAATGAGAATTTAGTTAACATATTTTACCACTTAAACAATGCAATTGACACTTTTGTTTTCTCTTGAAAATAATTTACCTTCCACCACAAGAGGGAAAATTTGGTATGAAAAACCATTTTCCTTGTAAAAACATTGCCATGGAAATAATTTTTCAAGAAAACTATTTTCCTCTAACTAAACACTGTGTTAAAGTCCTCTATACCAACACCAAATTTGAAGGTATTCTAACTTGGCGATGCAAGTGCATGTGTCACATATGCAATTGCATGCACGTAAAACTTCTTGCATTTGAAACATAAATATCCACATTCCATTATGAAATTGCTGCATCACATAGAGTGAAATCACCTTCAGACTCAGTGTTGGTATAATTAAAAACGTTAAATATGTTCACAGTATATAACCGTGATAGCGCACATGATAGATGAGAATATTATCACCCAACACTCTCAAAGTATAAATTATTATCATCTAGGGTCCTCAAAAAAGTATCTTTTCAATTTTTTTTTTTTTTAATGAAAGTCACAAGGAAAGCCTTTCTTTACTTCTATTAGTATTAAAAACCTCTTTTTGTTCAAAACCCAATAGAAAGCAATCTATTAAATAATGTTCTTCTAAAATTGTCAGTATCTGACCAAGTCATTTTTGTTGTGGACAAAGGGTTAAAGGAAGTGATATACTTCTAGAGGTAATAGAAAAAGGCATCCATTAGTGGCAGAAGTTGAATTGTCCCACTAGTCTTGCTTAAAAGTCCATCACCGATCTCGAGTTGAACTAAAGATTTAACCAAAATTTTAAACTTGAACTTAAAATGCCTAAGTGCCTAAAAAGTGTCCCATCTTGATCTAGACCCAATTCAATAGTGATATGGGGCTGACCTGAGGCCTCATTAACTCAAAATTACCTTGTCCAAATTGACCACTCTTAAATAAAAGGAGGAAGTATAAGAAATATTTAA
>NCQV01099775.1:11270-22681 GCA_002740545.1 Lophocereus schottii
AGGCCCTCTTAAGATTGTCTCTTGTAGAGACCAAAGAGGTTAGATACATTAAAACACCTCTCTAAGGTCGTAAGCTTGCCTTATATTAGGCCAGGGGGAATGTTTAGGGTGGAAGGATAAAAGTCCTATATTTTCTACCTTCTTCAGAGATTCCTCTATCCTCTTTTGTAACAAAATAGGTTTGATATCTCTGGCCCCTTCTGTTGGGCAGTTGCCTTTTAAGAAATCATATGTCCCATCCTCACTGAAACCATCTTAGGATAGGATGATATGAAGAACAATAGGGAGTGTACTATCAACAATGGGAGCTCTCTCCTTCTTTAGGTCATGTGCTCAGTTTGTCTTTAATGATTTTGCTCTTAATTTGAACCTTCTTACATTTTTGTTTTCTTATAGATCTAGCTCATGAAGCGCTTGAAATGCGTTGAACAACTAGTTAGGTAAACATTATGCACCGCAATGGCCTACCCAACTAGTGGCCTTGTTTGGATTCACGAAAGGCTTTTTGGGGCGAGCAAGAGTTGTAGGAGTTTCTAGAAAATCCCGAAATTCTCTTGGTTATCACTTGATAGATAATCTAGCGATTTAGGATCCCAGAAAAGAGGTGAATTATTTATCCCTCCTAGGCTAGAAGAGGCGACCTTATTTTTCTAGCCTAAATTGATCAACAACTTAGGCAGAGGTAGAGAGCCCCTCAGTTTGACACCCCCACTCCTCCACTACCTGAGTATTCCCTTAGAACAATCCTATTATGGAAGCCTATGTGGGGCTAAGCTTATAAACACCCTAAGCCTAAGAAGCCAACCAATCAAAATGTGCACAGGGCCTACCTGGATTAGGCCAATGCAATCCCAGACACCAGGCGAGAGGCTAAGAGGGAAATGAGAACACAAGAGCACCGGAAGAAGTGAGCTTCTAGCTCAAAATCATAGCTTAGATGAAGAAGGATAAGGAAGGGCACTGCAACTTCAACCCTAAAGAGAAGGGAGAGTGATTCTTCTTTTAATGTTTGTGTAGTAATATACCCTCTAGATTAAGGGCATTAAACAATTGTGTTTTATTTTTTTATTAATCCCCCTTGAATTCTTAATGAAAAAAGAATATATTTATTTTGTTATTGCTACCTTTTCTTTGTTATTTTATTCTCATTTATTCTTTTAGCACCCCCACCTTTTTTTTTAATTTACAAATGTTGGATTAGGCCCTAAATGTGGTTGATGTACTATGCTTCCCTTCTTCTTTTTTGGTTTTATATAGGTGTGGGTTATGAGGCCCTTCTATGCATTTTTCCAGAGCATAAGAGCTACTAGGCTCTTAATGGACTTAGTGGTAGTGTGTTTCTACCACTGGGTTTTGGCGACAGTGCCTTTTATATTGCTGTGCCCTAATAGCACCAATTTTTATGCCACTAAGTTTGGCAGCTCCAATTTTTACATCGGCGAGGTTCGACAGTTGTCTTTCCTATACTGCCTATGTGCTAGCACCTTTTCTCTTGACTTCTTTTGGGCTTTTCCAGAAGTAGAGCTTCTTCAATTTGTTCAAATTTATAACTGGTGAAAACTCACATCCGTCTATGTCTATTTGTTTTATGGCTCCTCAAGAGAGAATTTCTTTCACATAGTTGAGACCAGTCTATCAAGGTCTAAATTTTTCCCATGGATTGGTGATAGGTACCCACCGCATCATGCACCTTAATATTTTGATGACATTCCTTTGAATTGAAAGGCCTTTCCATTCCCTGCTGATATTTTCATGGGTGTTGTAGGGCTTGTAATATTTCTTCTCAATACCTATTGGTTCTTTATGTCTGGCTTGTATCTAATTAATTTCAAGCACTTTCCATGAAAGGCAACCCATAATGATGAAATTTTGATTTCTACTAGGAGCATAACTTTTATCCTAAACACAGAAGAGAAGGGTGCTGCTCATATAGATTGTCTCATGGACATTCGATATCCCTATAATGTAAGAGGGATTTTGTTAGGCCAATCCTTCTAATTTTCTATCATTTTGCTTAGGAAATTCATAATGTTTTTGTTATCTACCTTTACTTCTCTATTTATTTGTGGTATGTAGGCGTTGGACCTTATATTGTTCAAGCAATCTCACAATCTCGTCTTTGAAATGAAACCTGTAATCGCTTATCATCTCATTTAGTGCTCTATAATGGAATAAAATGTTGGTTTTGATGAAACATAAAGCTTGATTAGAGGTAAGGGTCCATATACTGCTGCTTCTACCAACTTTATGAAGTAGTCAATCGCCTCTAGATTATACTCATAGTCATTAGTTCCAGTTGACATGATCTTACCTATGATATCAATTCCCTAAATGGAGAACTATTATGGTGAGGTGCTTTTGTATAGTTGTGATGAAGACATGCACTAGATTAGGGCATCCTTTTGAGATTTCTCACACCTTTAGGCAAAACAAAAGTAGTTCTTATCCATGATGGTCTAATAATAGACCCACCTTTGTATTTTCGTAGATAAGAGATGTCCATTCATGGGGGTATCATAGTTGTCCCTGCGAATTTCGTCCGTAAGGAGCTTTGCTTCCTTGGAATTTACACATCAAACACTTAAGCCAAAAAGTTGTTTTCTTATAAAGTATGCAATTATTCTTCATCAACTGTGAGGCTAAGTGGTGAAGTGCTCGTTGTGCCGACTTTGAAGAATAGGAGGGCATTGCCCTTTCTAGTTGTAATTATATACATTAACATACCATAGGAATCTCTTTTCATTTTCCTCCTCTATCTCCAAGCAATATGCTAGTTCGACCCTCCTATTAATAGTGATAGTTATTTCCGACTCTTCGTTTGGCTGAGTAATCATGGGTGCTAATTTTGCCAATGCATCTGCAAATTGAATCTCCTCTCTTAGGAGGTAAGTGAGTCTCAGCTCATCAAATTTAGATATAAACTTTTCTAGGTGAGTTTGATAGGGGGCCAAGTTCTCATTTTTCACCTTTCATCGTATATCAATCATGTTAATGATTAAGCTTAAGTCTCTATATATATTCAAGGCTTTGATTCAGAGACAACTCAATCGCCTTGTATGCCTTTGAGGCAAGCTTCGCACACTATTTGTTACCCTAAAATCTAATTTAGTGAAAATCAGGATGTGCGAGTGATACTATTAAGATGCCAACCCCATATCACTTGTCGTTAGATGCACCATCTAAGTACATTTGCCAAGTTTCGTATCCAATTAAAAGGATATCTTTGTCGAGGAGGTTGTAATTTTTTTCCTCCCGGTTAAGAAATAGTTAGCTAGGAAATCCGATATTACTCTTTCTTTTACGAATTTTTATGCTTGAAATTCTAGATGGATTTCAAACACAAAGGATATCCGTCGTGAAATGCAACCATAAAGAATGGGTTAAGCCATGAGAAGCTTTAATGAATACATTTTGGTGATGACCTTTACTTTGTTAGTAGTGCATTCTTAGTAGCCCATACGAGAGTTAGGCATATTTTTTGATTTCAGTATACTAAACCTTGTAATCAAATAAGTTCTTACTTAAGTAATAAATGACGTTTTTTTCCCTTTACTTTCTTGGGCTAGCAATGCACCCATTGTAGTTTCCATTGTTGTCAAGTAGAGTAGATCTCCCTTTTAATGTATGTAAGAGTTTGGGTTTGCTAGATATTTCTTTATGGTGTCAGAAGCCTTCTTTCAAGGCTTATCCCACTCAATTTGAGGGCTCTTCCTCAATTCGTTGAGGATTGGCTTATAAGTCATTGTCAGTTTTGAGATGAACAAAATAATAAATTACACATGTCCTAGGAACCCTCAGATACGTGTTTCTATGTTGGGAGGCAACATTTTGATGATGGCCTCTTTCTTAGATGGATTAGCCTCGATTTCTATTGAGATAACTATGTATCCTAGAAGCTATCCCATATTAACTCTGAAAGTGCACTTTTGTGGCTTCAGGCTGTGCTGTATTTTTCGGAGGCTTTTCAAAAATCTTTTAGGAGATCAGGTACATGCCCTTCTCTACTTTTTGATTTGATTATGGTGTTATTCACATAGAACTCCACCTCTTTGTGCATGAAATTATGCATGAAAGTTTGGGTCATCCTTTGATAGGTGTTCCCAACATTAATTAGGTAGAAAGGAATCACATTGTACTAGAGGTACCCTATTGAGTGTTGAAGGTAGTTCTTTCTTTATCCTCTTCGGCAATTTCTATTTGATTATAACTAGCATAACCATTTATGGATGGCAATAAGCAATGTCCTACTGTATTATCTACTAGCAAGTCGATATGCTGTAAAGGAAAGTCGATATTTAGACTTGCCATATTCAAATCTTAGAAATCCATATATACAGGCCCGTCACCTATCTTAGGCACTGGAATGATGTTACCCACCTAATCGGGATAATTAAATACCCTTCAAAAGCTAACATCTAGTTGCTTTTGTACTTCTTTTATCTTTAAGGCCTGTTCGGGTTTCATTCAATGGAGCATCTGTTTCATAGGGTTTGCATCTGGATATAATGGGATCTTCTGCTCAGTGATTTGTTGACCAATCCCAGACATGCCGTTCGAGGCCCATGCAAAGATGTCATTAAAGTCTTTTAAGTAATTAGTAAATTGCTCTTCCTCTTCGAAGTGAAAGAAGAACCTTGGTTGAGCTCTTTGGTGTTATTATGTTCATTATTCCATTAAGTGTTTTGTGGGGATTAATTCTTTATCAATATAGACTTTCTTATTTTATGCCACACAACATTGTTGTATAAGAAGCATACTCAGAAATATCTATTTATTAAAATCCTGAGCAAGTATATCATTTTAGCTTGAATCAATGTAGCAGAAGACAGAGACTCTCCCTCGTGCATAGGGAGACAATTTCGCTTAAAACTGAGGTTTTAATTTGAGTCAACAATTAGGCCCTCAGATCTCCAATGGTTAGCTTCACCCTTTTCCCCCCATTACTGGTGGTCTACATCTTAGCATGGTTCTCTTCAGCCGTGTCGGTGATCATCTCTGTAGGGTTAAAATCTTGTTCGACCACTACTAGCACTCATCAAGGATCTTAATGCTTCCTTTTTTCACCCTAAATAACAGCCTAAAGTGATTTTAACTAGCTTTATAAACCCAACTTGTTTTGCATTATTATTTTTAGTGAAATATACTTCCTCTTTCGAGAGAGTACAGTCATGGAAGATATTGAATCTCACAAGTACTTCTCTTAGATTTGGGATGTATTTTGGTTCGGGGAACCTATACTAAGGTGCATCCCGTCTTTCCTTTATGAAATACTCATTAAGGGTCGAGCGATAAGGAGGCATGCCATAGGTATAGATCCTTTTTTCTTGTTGGGGTTTTCTAAGCTTTTCCTCCCGAATCTACAAGTGAAGCTCTTAAAAAAATGCCCAAAAGGTGAGGAAGGGATGTAAATTAAGAAGAGGAGTGGGCATTCCTGGCCTCTTTCATAATCAGTTCCATGCAGATAACTAATGTTCCTTATCATAGCATTGACCTTCTTATTAGAGGCATAGTCAAAGTTGAATCGAACCTCATCCTTTGATTTGATGACAACACATGGATAAAAAGCCCCAAATTAATAGGTTATTGTCATCATGTTACACCTTCATGACTGGAGTTTTTTTCTCAATTGTCAAGATAATGGAATCAGCGTTTATACCGATGATGACCCCTTTTTACCATCATTTTAGCCTTCTAGTGAAGGGGACCTTTTTGGTCATATATCATATCTTGTATTGCATGCCTTAGAGCAATGCAGTGATCAGTATAATGCCCTTTCCCATGATAGAAATTACAATAGGCATTAATGTCATGATTTGCACTTCTTTCAAACTCCAGTGCATGGGATGTGGACATGATAGGCTTAAGCAACCATTGACTTTCAAGTCTTTTAAAGGCATCTCCGGGTTTCATTTCGAGGGGGGTAAAGACTCGATAATTGTGTTATACACTCGAATTCTCTACTACCTTAACCTTGTTTACTATTCCGCCTATTATCGTGTTAGAGGTAGTAGGTGTTTTTCTATTTTAGAAAGAGACTTTCTTATTTCGGTAAGGGTTTTTTGGGCCCTTTTGTGTCTCTTCTTCTTCCAACATCCTAGCATCATATGATTGCATAAATGTCCTTAGGATTGGAATTTGATGTGTTAACTAAAATTTGCCGTTAGGCTCTTAAACATAATAGAAATCTAGTCTTTTTCACATAGGTGGATTATGACCAAGGAGGCTTTTACCTTCCATTAGGATAAAAAGTTTAGGAAACTTTCTTTTTTGGTCTTACTTTAGCATTCTCTAAGTCATGGACTGTGGTAGATAACACTTGGTGGTCTAGGAATACTTTAACAAGAACTCTTTGGTTATGCTATCGAAAGTACTAGCCTTGTGTGGTCCAGGGAATGAAACCACCTTCTCATTGTCCATCTCAAAATAAGATAGGATATTCGAGAAAAAAGGGCCTTATCTACATCCTTTAAGCTCATGATATTAATAAAATTCTTCAGATTGGAGAAAGGGTTACCCAAGCCTGTAAACTTCAAGTTTTCAGAAAGAAAGAACTTGGCACGCAACTTTCCCTTTGCCATTGGTGTATTTAATACTGCATCTATAAATAGGTTCCCACATAATTGAAAGTTCCTTAGGAGTTGCTCTAATTTGTTAGTTCATAATACATTGGTGATGGATTTTCCTCATAAATTGAATGGGTAGAATGTACATCATCCTTTGTTTCACTTTCAGATTTATGCTCTTCCATTTTTTTTTGGCAAGGTCATTTAGGGGATTTTGTTTTTTATTTAGTTTATGTCAACATTTGTGTCAGCATGTCTACTATGAGGGTTGTTATATAAGCAATGATGTTAGCTTCTTCTCTATGATGGTGGTTATTGTTAATCTCATTTCCTACCATGAGGTTGGGAGCTTGACTTTAGGAGTGCTCAAATAACAATCTCACCTGACAATGTTGATGCTCTTTTCTTTAGGGGGCCTTTTTACATTTAATAGCCACAAAAGTCGAGATTTTAGGAAAAGAAAATAAAAGGTAAATGAAAGGAAATGAATTACCACTGGGCCTTATTTAAAAAAAAAAAAAGAAATGAGGGGAAAAGGAGAAGACAGAGATCTTAAACCAAACCCTAAGGCTACTAGCATAGACAAGGTCGAAACCTTGAGGAACTATAATGACTAGCTAGACTAAAGAAAGCACGAGCGAGATGTTTTTGCAATAGCATTGCCCTTCATCAGCTCCTAGCAGCATGATGACACGATCGCGAGACTTCAATGGCATTCTGCTAAGGCCATTAGGACAGGATTGCAAACACTGTAGAAACGAGTTAAGCTATCGCTGAATCATTTTCGTGAGTCACTAGTTAGGACCTGATTTCATTCCTTGTAGGGTTTTGGTTCTACAGGATACTAACTTTTTTTCTTTGATAAAAGGAATCTTGTAACATAGAAAGATAATAGGATCAAAAGCATGTACAGCAAAGTCAATAGTCATAATGCCTAGGTGGAATGAACTAGACTCTTTTTATCTTCAAAGTGAGTGCTTTAAAGAGTCGCATGATGCTTCTCCTTGAAGGCATACCATGATCGAGTAGGAAGAGCAAGCCACATGATGGAATTATACATGGATTTGGGGATGAAAAGAAAGGGCTATGGGCATGCTTTTTAGGGGGCGCTTGATAAATTTTGACATTTATTGAGTCCAAGCACATGACGGATAGATGCTTATATGACATAATTTTTGAAATGGAAAAGAAAAAGTTTTAATTGCATTAATTTCTTTTAACGTTTACTCACTGACATATCTCTAGTGGAGTCACCACTGCCAGCACCTTCACTGGTGGCAATGGTTTGCACGGGGAGTGTTTTGAGCCTCCCCGAGCTTCAACCGGCTCTTCCCCCAGTGTCACGGGGTCATTACTCTCTCCCAAAAGGTCGGTTTGATGTGGTGTGCAATGCTATTGTTTATAAGCACTGGACCCTCTCATTATTTATTCGATGTGGATTCTTATCCATAACATTCTTCACTAGCGAATCCTGTGACGCCCTTGTCACATATTGGCCCCCATCTGCGTAGCCCATTCTGCGGAGTACTTGGTGAGACATCGGAATCGGGTCTAGGTTAGCTCTCCTCAAAAGGCTATGTGATAGGGTGTGCAGTGCCACCATTTATAAGCCTAGGGCACCTGGCAGTTGTCCTCTTTCAAGGGGGCACATCGAATTGAACTTTGTCAGAAAGGATGTTCCATATAGTTAAGCGGTAGAATGGACTAAAGCTTTAATTTTCAGAGTAGTGAACACTTTTTAGAGAGAAATATATGAACCTATAACTTTATAGAAGATTCATGATTCCATGTATTAAGAAAATCCTTAAATCGAAGGGTTAATTGAGGGACAGAGGATTTAGTTTTCAAAAAGAAAAAGGGTCTTTTCTACCAATCATAATTCCAGTTGTCCAAAATTTGGATTATTAAAAATGGGTTCATGGCTACAAACTGTGAAAATAGATCCAGTGGCAAAGGTATAACTTAATGAATCATGAAAACCACCCTTAGATCATCGCTTTAAATTCGACCTCTCTTAAAAATGAATGAATTAAAGCTTCTAATTTTTTGGTTCCATACAAAAGACTTTTTGTAATTTTAGTCTTATTGAGTAGAACAAATAGCAAGAAATGTTTTGATGAACACTTATTAGCAAGCCATCTTTGTAATGAAAAGAAATGTCCAAAAGGCAATAATCTTGGTGATCACTTTAGTATGAATATAGTTTTATTTTGTGTATAAAAAAATGAATATTAAAGAAGTAGTCATAAAGGAGCAAAGAGAAGTATGATTATAAGTAGAGGAACTAAGAAAGCTTTAAACAAATTATTTCCTTTGGTTTATGGCCTTGAGGAGGGTTTTTTGCACTAACATCGCCCGAGGTTTTAAGCATTAATTAATATGACGTTGATATCTGAGAGTTTAATTTTACCACCCTCAAAGTTTAAGTAATTATGATGTTGAAACACCACTTTGGTGAATATATAAAGAATGACAAGTAATTGACCAATTTGTGCCACTTTTAATGTTGCTAACATTCTCTCTCTTTTGATGGACTGAAAGGATGGGTAGTAATCACTTTCTCTCATTCTTACTTTCTCTTAGTTGCTCTCTCTCTCTCTCTCTCTCTCTCTCTCTCTCTCTCTCTCTCTCTCTCTCTATCCCTCTCTGCCTCTCTATCTCTCATGCATCTTTCCAACTTGATAAAAAAGAGAGAGAATATGCTAGCAGCATCGAAGAAAGGAAAATCAATCAGTTACTTCCATTTCTTGACATATTTGCTAGAATAATATTTAAATAATGCAGCACCAAAATTTCGAGGGTGGTAAAATTGAACCCTAAAATAACGAGGTCATATTAATTAATGCTTGAAAGCTAAGAGGCAGTCACTGTAAAATAACCCCCTCAGGACCTACCTTAATCCCAGAAGAGTGGTAAAGCAACAAGTACTTGATTCATTCCTTCCAATTGTGCGTAGGATGAAGACTAGTATAATTTCAAAAGAGTTGGGGGAAGGTTTTAGTAGAGTTTTGTTTCTTCAAAGTATTATTGTGAAGAAAGAGTCACGAGAAGTAGAATTTCTCATAGGTGTAGGATCTACAGACAATTATAGAGTTTGCCCTAGGTAAGACATGCTTTGGAGAAAGATAGAGAGTTTTTCGTAGGTATAAAAAGATAGGTGAATGAGAGGGAGAGACTCCATTTTATAAAAATAATACAGGCAATGAAATCTAACTAGCAAGCTATAAATCAAGAGCAAAAAATCAAACCATTTTATTCACCAATCTTTTATAAATAAGGTTGGAAATGTTTAGTTACCACTAATGGTGCTAGAAATCTATTAATCAACTCGATTGTAAAAATCCCACATATAAAAACATATGATATTTATAAGGCAGGGAAAAAGTCAGGACCCTCCAGCCAACATTGGGCCCTAGCAGCAGTCACTAGATCTAAGTGGTAGCAACTGAGCAAGCTGAAGTTGTCATTGTGTCCCAGCGACTGTATGTATCATGCCGCCAATCCATTTTTTTCTACCTTGTGTGATTCGTTTGTTAGAGTTTGAATGTGAGCAATACGCTATAGCATTAGTTAATATCTCTCTTACTCATCCTCAAAGGTATTAGGTTAGCATATTGTGCAAAAACCCTAAGATTTTTTCCTTTTTGAAATTAGTTTTGAAACTTTTTTGTTTTCAAATGTTTCTTAAATATTTTAGGAAGTTTTTACTTAAGAAATTTTTTTTTTTACAGGATAGCTATTAGGAATTCAAGTATAGTGTTACTTCAGCCTCAGTAGGTGAGGTAATTGTCATCATTTGGTGACAATACACAGGACATGCAGACAAGTGGTGGTCTAAAATCCCATGGGTACCAATTTGATGCTTATAGGAGGCAATAAAGGGAGAGATAGGTGGGCATTTTTTTTTTTTCAGTGGACCATATTTATCATATATATTTTTTTTGGTCAATTGGTTAGGTTCTTTTGCTAAGCCTTCTCTTCTCCACGTAACTTTAAGGTCTCATATTTTCCTCCTTTGATGTGCTCCATTTCAGAAGCTGTCAAAGGAGTGAATATTGAATATTATTTAGGAAATTCCATTTGATATCCTCAAACTACTATTGATTCCATTAGGTTTAGTTTTTAATTTTTTTTCAAGTAGTATTGTTCTATTGTTTGTATTCTAGTTCGTATAATTTAGTCATGTTGCCATTACTTTCTGACTTAAAATGCTTTTTTTTTAACTAAACAAACACTACTCGTATAATAATTTTCTTATATTTTAGTTTTACTACTCCCAACCATTAAAGGAGGAATGAAGAGAAGGGTGGAAGCCAACAATTTCAATAGCAATTAAATCCCTAGCATTAACTCCCAGCCTCTCTAATGACATCTCCACCTTAATACTCCCTTACATTCTATCTCCTTTCATGGGCACCTTGAGTTCACTTACAGATTATGACATTCTTTCTTCTCTCTTATAACCCTAATCTTCTGTATAGAAATTAGTAGCGTATTGATATAGGAAGAAGACATCAAGCTGACTTTTCTACCCTAATTTATAAGAACCTCTTCTCCTAGTTTGAAAGATCTTTCCTCAATTTAACACTCCAAGACTACTTTTACATACTCACCATGTAATGAAATCAACTTCTCTTCACTACAACCCAAATACATGAAAAATTAGCAAATTTCCGCTCCATATATTAGATTCACTAACAAATAGATTTTAAGGATTACCTGCATCCCAAAATAGTATTAGATGACATGGATCTGGTCCTAAGTTGCTTCTCAAGAAAATCACCAATGATTGAGCTTTTGGGGCCTCGATGAGCCGGGTGAGGAATAGGAACATGGGTGATAAGCTTT
>NCQV01099778.1:0-15386 GCA_002740545.1 Lophocereus schottii
GTTTCATTATGATCTTTGTGACAAAGTGCTATTATTACAAAATTGAAATGGAGTTGGTAGTTGGATGACTTGAGGTTGGACTAATGAGAGTTTTTGAGGTTCTTTATGGTCGAGGAGGGAGCCTGGACTGTGATTGATCGTAATCGTGTGGATTGCGAGGCCATGAGTGGCTTATTTTACCAAGTTGAATTATGAAGTGTTTGAATGTGTTATATGTGAACCCCACCCGTTCATGTCATTATGCTTTATCATGTGTGTGAGGGTGAAATTTTTGAAAAAGAAGGGTTTTTGTGGTTGAAAATAAAAGTAGCCATACCTATTAGCGAATGATGGCATACTTTTAGCCATACGAATGTAGTTTTAAGGCTTAACGATTTTTAAAAAGGACTGCAATGCATGATAATTGATTTCGTTGCAAGAGACAACAAACTTATTAGCCGCCATCGCCATACACTTTAAATTGACTAAGATGTCGTGCTTAGGGATAATAAGAAGGGAGTGAACGTGCTAGAACAAGGGAATCTCTAGCCTAGGGAGTAGTCCCAGTAGTGGGAAACCCTTGAAGACCCTGACAAGGGTGTAGGTCCAATTATGTAGCCATCCCAGGAGTAAGAGCTTAGCATGAGCGATAGTCTCACTAGGGGTTGAGAATAGATCTCACCCAACCAACACATTATGATGATCTTATACCCAGAATATTTTCCTAATAAGTAAGAAAACCAGTTGGCATTTTTCCATTTTAAGTATTTCAGGAAAAATAAAGATTTTAAGGGCCATTAAGAGGCCAGTTCGAATAAGTTTCGAGAAGCTTATAAGGGTTATTAGAGAACCAATACGAAAGAGATTTCCTCTTAAAGAATATGAGCCTCAAGAGGCTAAGTAAAGTGTTTTCAAGAAGGAAAAAAAAAAGAAAGAAAGCTTCCTTTGCATGTCCTCTGTATATCTTATAAATGAGATTCAAGTATAGTTTGAATGAAATTTTAAATACAGTATGGCTATATGCTTGCAATGCATCGAGCATATAAGTTTTCAAATGTGCATATCATGCGAAAAAAAGTAAATGAGCCTTGAGGAGGCTAGTTTGTTTCATAAACTATGCTTTGAAAAGGCTAGCTTGATTTGTGAACTATTCTTCCAATAAAACATAAGTCACCACGTTTTCAATTTGAGTATTTGAAAGCACTTTTGCTCTATCCTTGTTGCTTACTTGTTTCTATGCCTAAATGCTTGATCATCAAGGAAGTTTGGTTATCAAGGGCTTTGAAATAAGCTTGAGTGGCTAGTATGAAGCTTAAAGGTGATGATGATTCCTTTTTGTGGACTACGATTGCCTAATATGATGGTAATGTATACATGACATGTGTCTGCTACTTATCATTGTTGCCTATAAATGGTTTTGGTTTTTAAGGAGTTGGAAAATACTCACTGAGCATGTGGTAGCTCATCTCATTACTATTTCCCCTTTTCTCAGGTTTTCGTTGTGATAGATAGAAGTTAATTTACTTACGCGGGGTTGGACTCTACTCTTGCTTTGAAAGGGTGTCATGTGTGCACACACAGGAGTGGATTCACGTGTTAAATGATGTAATATAATGTATCCCTAGAGTTGTAAATGCATATAAACAAAGTACACTAGTTTAGTTCATGTAATGCGTGTTGTTTATAAGTCACTCTGTACGGCCATGTGAGCCAACCATCTCATTAGCCAGTTGTCCTTTTTAGCTGATGTTAGTTACATTTTGGGATGTAAATCTCAGCACTCTGGATGTATGATCGGTTGAGTTACATCATTTATTTCCTTCTTTATTATTGAACTATATTGTTTGGTATACTCCGGGCGAGTTCCTATAGAGTTTTGGACTCTGACGTGTAGCCGTTGATCTTGTTTTAGAGTTCTTTACGCTTTTGTTAATTGCAAGGATTTAAAGTAAGGCTTTCAGGCCTAGGAAAGGGTTAGTTTTTAGGTGAAACTCTTTCACCCTAAAATTTAAGTAGGATTGAAGAAGTCATTAATGCTCCGACACCTAGGGGTTGGGGGTGTTACAGATGTCATCAAAGCAAGGTCCTGCGACCATAGGCCGCAACCTGAGTCTTGCATTTCATATAGTCGCTTAGGAACAGGTAGTAATAATGTGACATATTCCGTACTCTGCGTGCAAGTGTGCTTTACGGAATGGTTGTTTATGACTTATGTGTGGCCCGAGTAGGTTAATTGATTATAAGTGGCGAGTTGTGCATTAGTATAGGAGTCAAATAGCATCCCCACACCTTACAGTGGTATTATGGGTGTTCCATTGGTGCAATTGATTTCACTGATTAACTTTTATGTGATTCAGTTAAGCTGACCGGATAAACGTGAGTCGTGCATTAGAATGTGAACCCAATTGACTTGTGCCTTCTTATGTGAGCTAAGTGAAGGTTCCAATAGTAAAACATTTATCTGTCACCCCGACAAGACAATTGAAAGTTAAAGCACGTTGATTTAAACTCAAATGATCAAAAACCTTTTCCCAAGCTCATTCTTTGCCCCTACGTGCCGATTACTCCTCAGGCCTTACAATAGAGAGAGCATATGCACTTGGAGATGGTGGGGAAGAGGCTAAAAATGGATAAGTTATTTTCCACCTTGAGATTCAAGATTTTGAAATGATAATGTCCTTCTGGCTATTGAGTTAGGTTTTACCTTACACTGAAGAATTTATGTTCCTTTAGCAATGATGAGTTAGTTAGATGCACAAGTACATGTCCGTGTGCTATGCTTGTCGATATGCTACTTGCAAATGTGTACATGTTAAGATGTTTACATCGATGGAATCAGTTGTAGTGGACTAGGAAAGGAATGATTAAAGAACCATAGTTATGATCGATGATCCTACCAAATGATACCCCCTTTTTTTTGAATTCTGAATTGCTTGCGAAAATTAGGGGATAGTTCTGTGTGCATGCTAGAAGGATTAAATGCTGATGGTAGGACTTTGTTGAACATTGCATAAGTGTACCTGTCATTTTCTATCCTTGTCATTGTTTCCTGTATAAGTGCATTACTCGCTTTCTGCCATAAAAATTGTTATTAATGATGTAGGGTGCCAATGTTTTAGCTGGAATAAACCCTGATACACCTAGAAAGAGCAAGGCAGAAAGAACCTAGCAAACTTTGAAATTGTACATAGTAAAGGACTCCTACCAAGGGGAGCAACCTACACAGCAAGATGCTATGATCACCAATAGGACAGGCGTGCCTTATCGGACCTCGACCCATACCTAAAGGACCATTAATGTCGACCATACTAAAACAATCATAGCCCGTTGGATGCCAATCTTTCCTAAAACTAAAAAAGCTTTAAGGCATGCCATTGACCATAGGTAGCAAATGGGGGTTGCACATGAGTACACACGTCTAGGTGTTACCCTATTAGGCAACCCTGCAAGTTTCCAGGTCTTAAGAAATGATTGTGACCTCATATACTGCATGAAGCCATAGGAGTACATATAGATAGGACTGTTGTAAGTAGCTGTTAATGTGTTTCTGGTCGAAAGCTAAGAAAATAGGCTTTTGGTGACTGCGTGGGTTGAACCTCATTAAACATATGATAGTATTAGTCGAGCAAATTAATTTATGATGTTAGTCGCACAACATGAATCTTGAATCATCATTTATAGTCCATGAATTCCATTCCCTTATATTATGGTTGGAGTAATTGAACACGATGCATATAATGCGTGACTTGATGACAATAGAGTTACTTTTACATGTGTTCATGCCTATAGATGCGTATACCTCATGTGTAAGAAAGGTAGCATGGTAGAACATTCAAATTTGTGTCAGCATAAACATAGATACTCACGTTCATTATGCACGATCATGGATGCATTATAGGAGCTGGGTCACTAACTAGTTGTGTGCGTGAGTGAACTATTAAGTACATGAGCTGCTTGGTACCTATTTCGAGCCTGTGTATGTGTGTGTGTGTACACACAAAATAGGCATTAATGTATGGATACACATATACATATACATACACATGTACACAAGTATAAAGTTATGTGTGCGTGCGTGGGTGTGTGTGTGTAACGCCCCCATAATGTTAATGGTATGATTTACGGAAAAACTGCAGCGAAAGACCTAATAATAGAAGGCGCTACTATCGTCCTGACAAGGACAAGGCTCACTTAGACCATTTAATCTTACAACTTATGCTTACAATCATGAAATCTATTACCTAAGACACTTCAAGATGAAAGTCTATAATAGTTCAACTTTAATACCGTCAACTTAGTCATAGTATGTGCTAACTCGCACTCCACACTACACAGGTGTATTTAATATAGACCCAACTTGACCCTGAGGTTGATTCCAACATTCATATTATGCTTAAGCCATTGTGAGCGTCTGATGACTTCCAAAAAATCTTGCTAAAAGAAGAAACATGTGATACTTCATCACCTAAAATGGAGAACATGAAACAATTTGAAAATGTGAGTAAAAACTCAGTACATGCATTTCTGTATTATAAAATGAGCATAGAAACACTGTTGGTGGGTACCCACTTTTACAACTCATTTAGTTCGCAATAACAATGAAAATGAAAGTAATATGAAGCTGAATTGCTCATTATTATCTAGATGTGAACCCCTTGCAATGATATGATCTATACATAGGTGTAAACCTGCCAATCCAATCAAGAGTTGGCCTGAAGCCGCGAGGATAAATGATGTGCTGACGCCCTATAGATGATAACTAACACGGAAACAAGATACATGGGAAATCACTGTATAAACTCATTCATTGATAAAGTCAATAAGAGTTGTAACTTGATAAACATGTTCTGCTTTCAGAAGATACAGGCAATGGACGTACCTTGAGTCTTTAAAAAAATATCATCTAACTTGATAAATATGTTCTGACCTGATAACACTTATATATAATAAGGAACGATAACTAGGCCTCGACTCTGCTTCATAAATGTCATTGTAGCTATGTGTAGTTAGTAAATGATCCTTACTCGCATAATTGAGTAAGTGAAAGTATGTATAATAGAAATTGAGTAATTAAATAGTATACATAACTTCAAACTGAATTAATAAAAGTATTTAAATATGATATAAAGTAAATGAAAGTTAAATAGTCCAAAATGAGATAAATGAGATTACAAAGGAAAAGGCCTTGATGGTGACAATAGAGAGAGCGGTTGTGGCCTTTTCTGAAATAGGTTGCTTATACGAGTTTAAGGCTTGCTGATGTATAACTTGGTTCAAGATAACAGCGAGTATACTAGATTGGCTTGATAAATACATTTGATACATTCTGAAGAGAGATATATCTTGGTTTAAAATAGCATAAACTGCGATAACTTGGTTTGATCAATATGGTTTCTGAGTCACAACTCTCCCCACTTCTCATATTTCATTCATGAATCCATCAGATATAGAATTCCACCCAAATGAATCATTGAAGTCAATTAAAGCTACTAAGCTCCCTAAAGTTGGTATTTTCTTTGTAAAATCCATAAATGATTTAAAGCTCATAAACAGGCTCTCAAATTATATACTTATCTTTTTCTTTCTCATTAATCAAGCTAAAAGCTTCATGAATATTCATTTTTCCTTTAAATGACCTTACTTGGCCCAAACTATACAAAATAACTTCGTGATCAATCTCACTTAATCTTTATTATTGCTCTTTACACAATTGCTCAAAATGCTTACAAATACCACCAAACTCAAAATACTCAACCAAAAATTCATGAAATCTTATAGGAAATTCAAAAATAATATGGACAATCTACAGTACAATTTTTTGAATTTTCCTCCAAGTATACGCTGCTCAGAAATTGCAATAACAACCAAATTTACACCAAAGCAGGTCAGTTCACTTCAAAGATTTGTAACTGTCACCCTAGATTTCAAATGGAGACCTAAAACCCCAATATGAAAAGATTAAGAAGTCCTAAAAAAACTTTGATTCTCAAACAAAACATGATTCCTATAACAGGGCTCCCAAAATGGGGCTAAAACACAAGTGTGTCAGTTTTTGGGTCATTCTGCATAGTTTTGGTAAAACGACCATAAATGTTTCTATAGACCTCAAATTAAAGTGATTCAAAAGCCATTTGAAAGCTAACATACTGAACTATCTACCCACTAAAAATCATAATTTTCCCAGGGCCCTGTCATTACCATTTTAATCCCTAACTCTGTCTTGTTTTCCTGAAATTTTTAGCCCCCACTGTTTTAGGTTTTTCCTCTCTTTTCACACAAATTCTCACTTGAAATCATTCCAAATCACCAAAAAATATCATCATAATTATTGATAAAACTAAAGATCACAAAATCAAATACAAATCAATCCGTAAATATGGTTTTAACTTAACCTTACATGAACATGATCACCCCTAAACCCTAGCATGATTCAAGCTTAACTCCACCAAGATTAATACCAAAATAACTCTTATTTCTTATCAAATCATCATGATCAATGATCATAAACATCAAAATAAGAATCAAAACTAAAATAAAACAACAAGATCAAGTTCAAGATTACTCACTTTGAGTTTGCAAAAAGTAGAGATGGCAGTGCGTTTGGTTGTTTTGGGGAGTGGGGATGGTGGCTAGTGGTACTAGGATGTTGGGGAAGTTTGAAGGCGACTGAAAACTGGCCGAAAACTTGCCAGAACCGTGCTGGAACAGTGATGGCCGTGTAGAGGGAGAGAGAGGGGAGAGAGAGAAGAGAGAAAATGGGTTTAGAGTTTTGGTTGTGAATTTTTAACTTATCAAACACTTGGCTAAAAATTTTATCTAGAAAAGTGACTATTTAGCTAACCATGGTTAAGCTTAATTATAGTAATTAGTTAGGTTAAAGAATGCAAAGTTGTTGGGCTTCAAGTTGGGTCGAAATAAGTTGAGTTCGGGAATAAAACGCTTCGTAACGATAACGTTTTTATGTAACTCAAAATTAAATTTTTGCAATGTGATAATAATAATAATAATAATAATAATAATAATAATAACAATAACAATAATAACAATAATACCGATAATAATAAACATAATAATTTCTTAAACTATAATTATCGAGGCCTACTATCGATTTACCCAATATTTAATTAATCAACAAAACTTGAATTAACAATCAATGAAACTTGAATTGCCAAATGGGACCCAAATGAAATATCCCCCAACTGGAATGATTAAATACGATAAATGAAAGCGGAAAATTTAAATGACATAAGGTAATTTAAGAAATACATAAATTGAGTGTAATTGAATTAATAAACATGATTTGGTTAAACAAATAACCATGAATAATTAAATCCATAGACATGATAAACTAATTGAATAAACATGATTAATTAAATAAATAAATATGATTTAAATAAATAAATATAAGTTAGGGTCAGGTTATTACAATCTTTCCCCCTTAAAGAGTTTCGTCCTCAAAACTTATGACACTTGCCAAATGTATGTAATGCTGCTTTAAAAACACATAGGCCATTGGTTCTTATTGCTTCCCTCTGAAGAGGTATAATTTGTCTAATGTACTCCGACTAAGGGTGTCTACATATTGTATAACTGCTTAATCTCATGTTTCAATAGTAGATCCAAATACTTCACACACAATAGCCTCAATGAACTCAATTAATTTGATTCAAAATTGATATACTTTTCGAAAGAAAAGAACCTTGTTACTAGTGAGGAGGTGTTCACTACTAGTTCGTCACCTTGTCCACTAATAAAAACTATTGCATATCCAGATAAGTACTCCGATACTATTACGAGTTATAAAACACGTTATATACATGTTTGGATTCAACAGGTAGGTGCAGTCAACAAGCTACAAGATTTAACCTTTCAATGAATCATAAGGCCCTATGTAACTAGTCTCTAATTGTCCTTGTCTAGTCGGTCTCTTGCTACCTTGATTAGAAAAGCCTTTTAAAATACTTCATAACCCATATGAGACTTTGGTTATTTCTTTGTTTTGCCAGTACAACTCTTTTGTCGACCTTGTATCACCTCAATATGTACTTGAATTTTCCATCTTAATGCTTGCTTGGGTTAGCTCTGACCTTATGCTTAATGTTTCTTCTGGCTCACTCCAATATAATTAGACAGTGCTTGAGATTATGCCCTTATCAAAATGTCCTCATATGATATTCCTAATGCATCACATGATATCCTCTCATTACTGCTCAAGGATCTGCTCCCAGTCGATAATGGGCAATGAAATGGCCATGGTTAGGGACGAGAGTGATGAAACTCTTAGCCAGGTGAATCATTGCATACAAAAGAAATGAACAATGAGACTAAAAAAGGCTAATAAATGAGAGATTATCATGGGGTGGTTAAAATAAAGATAACCATAAGTGTATCATGAATTCTGAAATATAACGCCACAAGAATTGTGGTTTATAAATATGGACCATAAAGGGTCCAATAAATAATCAACCAAGGAGAAAGATGGCATAGTTATACTCGAGTTTAACTAATGAATTGGAAACAAGATGACAAGCAACTGAGCTTCAACTGGGTGACTTTATAACCATAAGCAACACGATAAGTGCAATAGACAGATGGGACAAGCAATGTGCAATAAATAGATAGATAGATTGGATAAGCAAAGTGCAATAGATAAATAAATTGATTGAGCAAGCAAAGTGTAATGGATAGATAAATTGATTGGACGAGCAAAGTGCTAATAGATAGATAAATAGATTGAGCAAGGTACAATAGGAACATGCCTTTACTCATATGAAGTCAATTCGAGTATAATAATAAGATTAAATAGAGAATGCAAAAGTTTATTTATCAGAATGTAAGATATATGCGTGGGAGTTAAAGTTCAAAATAAAGAGAGTAAGGGGATTATGACAATCACAATTACACGTACCAATGAGAGTTGAATTACATTATGAATTCAGAACACGTTATACGAGCTTATCATTATGAATAAATGAGATGTTAGGTAGATGTGTGAATCAACTCTCAACGGAATGAACTACAACTCATAATCATGAAATAACGATGGTGAAGGTCGAGAGCGCTGGAATGCTGACAACCATATAAGGTTGAACAAAAAATATATTACACATTTAACAATGGGTTTTGAAAGACATGGAAAATCACGCTAATAGGAAATATCGGGTTGAAATGCAAGGGAGATTAAACAATATTGGACAATATCAAGTTGTGAAGATGAGACAAGAAAACAATTTCAAGAATTATTATAAAAGGACATTCTTGTAAAAGATAAACTTTGGTTGGATGGTTTAGGTATGATATCTGGACCTCAAATCGTTCCTGAAAAAGACTTCTGTTGTTGACAGTTAATCCAATAAATCATTCATTCAAGGTATAGGGCACTTATTTCTGATAGCGATCTTGTTCAACTCTCTGTATGCAGTACACAACCATAAGGTTCTGCCTTCCTTCTTCACACATATAGAACTAAGGTTTTCCACAATGACACACTTGGTCAAATAACTCCCTTCAGTAACAACTCATCTTACTAAATCTTTAGTTCCTTGAACTCCACTGGGGTCATGTGATAGGGGCTCTGAAAATGGATTGAGCACCTAGAACTAGGTTGAGCTGAAAATTAGTGTTTCTTAGGGGAAAACGGTCCTGAAAATCCTCATATAAAACATCTGTAAATTCATAAGTTGTAATTATGGATATGTATATATTGAGTGTGATTGGCATATCACTAATATTCAATATATTACTAATACAATAACTCACTTGCTTGCACAGTGTAATTAGGGCAGAAATGGGGTTTTTTTTCTCTCGGTCTATAGAAACACACGTCTAGTCTTTTCACATTTCTCAAACTAGCCTTAAGATCTTTACAAGTTATCTTCTATAAGTATACAATCAGTTCATCCCCTTAATGACAACAAGGTTTGCCAATCAAGCTGTATTGAATACCTAATGAATACGTTTCCAGTGATACTAATAGAGGTATATTTATAAAAGATAACATATTCAACTGCTTACTGGACTCGATAAATTTAAAAGATAGGGGGACGATCTAAAATGTAAACACGTTCAAGCCCACCTTGAACCCTTACAAGAATATTTCTTTATTGGTTATAAAGGACAGGCATGTGAGCTAAATAATGAAAGGATGAAGATTCATAATGAAAGAGAGGCATATAAATATCCTTCATATACAAGACATGTAGTTTATTCATGATGGTCATGATAGTGAAGTAAATGAATGACGTTATGAAGTTGAGAGGAAGTACTATGTACTGAAGGTGAAGAAATCTAATAGATTACCAAAGCAGCTTTTAAAAAGTCATACAGTATCTGCATGTGAGTAAATTGATGAAGATAAGGGTCAACAATACTAGAAGGGAAATTTTATTCATCTGGTGTTGAAAGGGCAATACGTCAAGATGAAGGAGTCAGTCTTATGACTGAATATGATGAGTTCCATTAATAACACATTTTACAGTAAATGGAAGACTTAGGTAGGTATGTAAACTTTAAAACTACCGGCAGATGAAAATAGCAAAAATCGTTGTTTATCATTAATAAGATAGACTGTACTAGTAAAGAAAGGATTACCAAAATAACTTGAGTAACGACATATAGTCACGGCCATGGATTAGTATGCCAACATGATGTTAAGGTGCTATAGAAACATGAACAATATGGATACATTTAATTGTTGAAAAGGCATTCAATGACTGGGTCTAAAACAACCAAAGACTTTGCAAGCAACAAATAAATAGTGCTTAAATAGAAGCAAGGAGTTAAAGTAGGTGACAATAAAAATATGAATATAGTGATGACTGAACTGTAAGTAGAATGGATCAAATATGCTTAGGAAGAACTGCAAATCAAAAAATAACGCATATAGAGGGTCATTATAGGCTCCATTATAAAAACAAAGAATTAAACGATTATGATTGTCAGGGTTTGAATCGCCTATAAGAAAGTTTGCTCAGATGTGTTTAAAGGTCTCCTCATAGACCACATATGATATTTTTTTCATAAACAATCCATTATAAATCAAAAGAGTGTTAGTGACAAAGAAATGATGTCTCTGAACAATTTAAGGTAGCTAAGACAGAAATAAGTCAATGACAGGAAGTAATGGGAGCATTGATGAGGTAAGGTCTTAATTTTAGGACGAGATAATTCCTATACATGGCAACTTAATCTTACTTGTACCACACATATAATGCCAAGTTGCACATCTTAAGCTACCCATTGTTATCACCATATATAAGCACCCATTGTAGTGTTCATTTCACACCGGTTCACCTCAAGGATATTGCCCCACAAGGTATTTTCTCACCCATTGTAGTGTTCATTTCACACCGGTTCACCTCAAGGATATTGCCCCACAAGGCATTTTCTCATCTAGAGATTTACATCTAACTTGACACTATATTAATCCCATAAGAAGTTGCAAATGGCATCCCACATGGGGTTTGAACCATATATTCACACACCTCAATAAGACTCTCAAATCCTAGGGCAAAACGGATAGAATTCTGCCTAAAAACTGACTAAAACCCAACCTTAAAGCCTTATAATAGATACTTGAAATAGAGAGAAGTAATTCAATGGCTCAACGGTCATACGTCGGAGTTCATAACTCAACAGGTCACACATCCGGAGTGCACGATTGCAAAAATTTAAACAAATGAGAGAAATAAAGCATACAATACAACTCTCAGATAAATGAGAGCATGCTTCACTAACAGGTCACCCAAATGGTTCCACACTCCACTTTGCTAATGCTTGAATCTTAGGATATTACCAAATGATTGAGTCAAGCAAGTGGAAATAGTTTCTCCAGATATGCCCACACATATGAACTTATAGTCAATAGCTCATTTAACTGGTCCAACATAACTCATATACTTCTTGATAGCTAACTCATAAACACTCGAAGCTCACAGTGACCCTTAGAATCTTAGTTCTGTTACCAAATCTATAACACCCGCAAAATGCTAATGATATGAATTACGAAAAAACTGTAGCGGAAGACTTAATGATATAAGGCATTACCGCAGTCCTGACAAGGGCAAGGCTCACTAAAACCATTTAATGTTGTAACTTATGTTTATAATCACAAAATCTATTAACTAAAACACTTCAAGACCAAAGTACATAATAGTTCAACTCCACACTACGCAAGTGTATTGAATATAGACCCAATTTGACCTTGAGATCGATTCCAACATTCATGCCATGCTAAATCCACTGTGAGCATCTGATAACTTCCAAAAGGGCTTACTAAAAGGAGAAACATGTGATACTTCATCACCTAAAATGGAAAACATGAAAACCATTCGAAAATGTGAGCAAAACCTCAGTACAGGTATTCCTGTATTGTAAAATGAGCAAGGAAACACTGTTGATGGGTGCCCACTTTTGCGACTCATTTAGTTTACAGTAACAGTGAAAATGAAAGTAATATGAAATTGGATTGCTCATTATTATCAAAATGTGAACTCCTTGTAATGATATGATCTATACATAGGTGTACAATTGCCAATCCGATCAAGAGTTGGCCTAAAGCCGCGCGGGTAAATAATGGGCTGACACCTTACAGATGATAACTGACGGGGCACAAGTTAAATGGCAAATCACTATATAAACTCATTTATTGATAAACTTATTAAGAGTTGTAACGTGATCAATATGTTCTGCTTTCTAAAGATACAATCAATGGACGTACCTTGAGTCTTTAAAAAATATCATCTGACTTAATAAATATATTCTAACTTAATAACACTTATGCGTAATAGGAAATGATAATTAGGCCTCGAATCTATTTCATAAATGTTATTGTAGGTATGTGTAGTCAGTAAATGATCCTTACTCGCATAATGAGTAAGTAAAAGTATGTATAATAGAAATTGAGTAATTAAATGGTATACATAACTTGAGTATTTCAATATAACTTCAAAACTGAATTAATAAAAGTAACTAGATCTAATATAAAGTAAATGAAAGTAAAATGGTCCACAATAAGGTAAATGAGATTACAAAGGAAAAGGCCTTGATGGTGATAATAGAGAGTGATTGTGGCCTTTTCTGAAATAGCTTGCTTAGACGGGTTTAAGACTTGCTGATGTATAACTTCGTTCAAGATAGATTGGCTTGAAAAATACATTTAACACATTTTAAAGTGAGTAAGCAATAAAGATTTGAGGCCAAAAGAGATATATCTTGGTTCAAAATAGCATAAACTGCAATAACTTGGTCTGATAAATATGGTTTCTGAGTCACAACTCTTTCCACTTCTCATATTTCATTCAAAAATCCATTAGATATAGAATTTCACCCAAAGAAATCATTGCACTCAGTAGAAGCTATTAAGCTCACTAAACTAGGTATTTTCTTTGTAAGATCCATAAATGATTCAAATCTCATAAATAAGCTCCGAAATTATATACTTATCTCCTTCTTTCTCGTTAATCAAGCTAAAAGCTCCTTGGAAGTCCATGAATATTCATCTCCCCCTTAAATGACCTTACTTAGTCCAAAATACACAAAAGGAGGGTATGATCAATCTCACTTAATTTTTATTAAATGCTTCCGAAAATCACCAAACCCAAAATACTCAACCAAAAATTCATGAAATCTTATAGGAAATTCACAAATAATATGAAAAATCTACAGTACAGTTTTTTGAATTTTCCTCCAAGTATACGCTACACAGAAATTACAATAACAGCCCAATTTACACCAAAGCAGGTCAGTTCACTTCAAAAATTCATCACTTTCACCCTAAACCTCAAATGGAGACCTAAAAACCCAATATGAAAATATTACGAAGTCTTGAAAAACTTTGATTTGCAAACAAAACATGATGCCCACAAATAACATTCACAAAATGGGGCTAAAAAACAAGTGTGTTAGTTTTTGGTCCATTCTGCATAGTTTTGGTAAAATGATTATAACTTTTTGACAGACCTTGAATTAAGGCGATTCAAGAGCCATTTGGAAGCTAACACACTGAACTATCTATCCACCAAAAATCTTAATTTTTCCATGGCCCAATCATTACTAGTTCAATCCCAAAGTCGACCCTCTTTCTCTGAAATTTCTAGCCCTCACTATTTTAGCTTTTTTCTCTTGTTTCACACAAATCCTCACTTGAAATCATTCCAAATCACCAAAGACATCATCATAATGATCAATAAAACTAAAGATCACAAAATCAAATACAAATCAATCTATAAACATGGTTTTAACTTAAGCTTGCATGAACATGGTCACCCTTAAATCCTAGCGTGATTCAAGATCAACTTCGTCATGATCAACACCAAAATAACTCTTATTTCTTATCAAAATATCATGATCAATAATCACAAATATCAAAACAAGAATCAAAACTAAAATAAAAATCAAATCCAACAAGATTAAGTTCAAGATTGCTCACTTTGAGCTTGGAAAAAGTAGAGATGATAGTGATGCTTGGTTGTTTTGAGGAGTGGGGATAGTGGCTAGTGGTACTAGGATGTTGGAGAAGGTTAGAGGCAACAGAAAACTAGTCGAAAACTGGCCAGAACGGTGCTAGCCATGTAGAGGGAGAGAGATGAGAGAAAGAGGAGAGAGAAAATTGATTTGGAGTTTTGGTTGTGAATTTTTGACTTATCAAACACTTGGCTGAAAATTTTATCTAGAAAAGTGACCATTTAGCTAACCATGGTTTATCTTAATCATGATAATTAGTTAGGTTAAAGAATGCAAACCAATTGGGCTTCAAGTTGTGTCGAAATAAGTTGGGTTCGGGAATAAAATGCTTCGTAACGATAACGTTTTTACATAACTCAAAATTAAATTTTTGCAAGGTTATACTAATAATAATAATAACAATAATAATAATAATAATAATAATAATAATAATAACAATAATAATAACAATAATAGCAATAATAATAATTTCTTAAACCATAATTATCGAGACCTACTATCAATTCAACCGATATTTAATTAATCAACAAAACTTGAATTAATAAACAATGCAACTTGAATTGAAAAATAGGACCCAAATGAAATATCTCCCAACTGGGATGATTAAATACGACAAATGAAAGCGAAAAATTTAAATAACATAAGGTAATTTGCTAAATATATAAATGGAGTGCAATTGAATTAATAAACATGATTTGGATAAACAAATAACCATGAGTGATTAAATCCATAGACATGATAAACTTAATGAATCAACATGATTAATTAAATAAATAAATATGGCTTAAGGTCGGGTTATTATAATGTGTGTGTATATATGGATGTGTGTGTGTGTGTGTGTATGTGTGAGTATCTTTATGTCTATGTATGTATTTATATATATGAAATAAAAGCGCGCGCGCACACACACACACACACAGATATACACACACACACACACACAC
>NCQV01099780.1:0-10262 GCA_002740545.1 Lophocereus schottii
ATATATATATATATATATATATAGATATATACACACACATACACGCATACACAGACATATATATGTGTATATATATATATATGTATGTATGTATATATCCATATATATATATATATATGGATATATATATATATGTGTGTGTGTGTGTGTATATATATATATATATGTACATATATATATATATGTGTGTGTGTGTATATATATTTATGTATATATATTGGTAGGAAGGTGCTTTATCACTGAAAACAAACCAGATTAACAACCTAACAGGCACTATGTTCTGAGTGAGGGAGTCAGTTTTGCTACATAGCCCGTAGTTTAAAGTTGTATCTATGTATTTGCTGTATTTTTTAGCATAGCTCTTGTTTTCACTTAATCTTTAATGGGATATAGTGACTGTGTAGCTGTGATGTTCTGCTGCTTGAATATGGTGTGATTTCGAGCACTCCAAATGTGGTAAAATGCTACTGTGACTATGGCATAAGTTATTTGCTTCTGTATTCTTATCCCCTTGATTTGTTCAAGATTTCTTATCATCTGAGTGCTATTTTGCACTTTTGGGGTAAACTTTCGCCACCCCCTAAGATTACTCCGTATTATTTTTGCATAACTGCATGTGAAGAATAGGTGCATTTCCTCTTCTTCTACTTCAGAGCACAAGGCACAGAGGGTTTTATTTGGAGGAAGGAATTTTGCCAGCCTTTATTTTGTGGGTAACCTATGGTGGGCCATTACCCAGAAGATGAAAGCATGCTTAGGTATAATAGGTCTAGCCCAAATGATCTTTGCCTAATGGGCCTTTTCATGCCCCCCTTTAGCCAGTTGTATCCTTTAATCACTTTATACTCAGATTCTCCTTGCCAATCCCAGCTTTAAGGTTGTTACAACCCTGTTTGAATTCTTCTTTAATTCTGCATATCTTCTTCCAGTACCAGCTAGCATCTTGGGGTGGTGTGTAATCCCACCATGATTTATTCTTGATATATCTTTCATGCACCCACTTAACCCATAGGACCTCTTTTTTTGAGCCATTACCCAAGTGAGTTTTGCAACTGTGGCTTTGTTCTAAGCAGCCAAGTCCTTTATGCCTATCCCCCCTTGTGATTTTGGCAAACATGTTTGATGCCAGGAAATGTATGGAGCTTTCTTGTACTCACTTACTCCACTTCGTAGGTAATTCCTACATATTTTTGTGATTTTTTCAGTGACTTCCTTAAGCAATAGAAAATGGATGCCTGATAAGAATACATCTTAAAAACCACACTGTTGATTAGTCTTGCTCTCCCTGCAAATGCGATGTTCCTTGTGGCCCATATTTGAACTCTGGCCATGATCTTCTCCACCAGACTAGCACATTCAACTTTTGTAAGTCTACTTGCTGTGATGGGAACACCTAAATATTTTAAGGCAAATGTGCTGTCCTTAAGCCCTGTTATCTTCAAACACTGCTGTTGAAGGGTTGAGGTACATCCCCCAGTCACCATTTGAGATTTATGTAGGTTGGTCTTCAGCCCTGCTACATTACTAAAGGAGGTTAGGGCTTCCATTAGGAGCTGGAGAGAAGTAAGGTCAGCCTTGCAGAACAGAAGCAAGTCATCTGCAAACATTAAGTGTGTAAGTTCCAAAGGTTTGCAACATGGGTGAAATCTACAACCCTCCTGTCTGCTGGTAATTTTCAACAAACGAGATAGATACTCCATTGAAATGACAAAAAGAAGGGGTGATAAGGGACCCCTTTTGTAATAGCCCGATCTTAAATCATATTTATTTATTTAATTAAGTCATGTTATTAATTTTCCACATTTATTGATCTTATTTAATCATCCCAGTTGGGAGAATTCATTTGGGGCTTCACTTTACAATTCAAGTTTCATTTATCGAAAATTTTCGTGAAAATTGATAGTAGGCCTTGATAATTATGATTTAAGTGATTAAATTATTTTTCATGACACCACAAGTATTTGAATCTCCTGCTTCGAAAAAAAAACCAAAAAAAATAATTTGCAAACGCACCCGGTTTCAGCTCTTTTCCGAACCCAAGCCCGTTTAAGGCCGATTTCGGCCCAACGAGACTTGGGTACATTTGTTTATCTAATTACCCTTTATTAGGCCTAATTTATGCTTAGTAAAAAGTAGCTTTTAGCACTTTAAATATCAACTAAGTTTTTTTTATTCATTTTCCACCAAGCAAATATTCAAGTCACTTTCTCGCTCTTCTTCTCTCCTCCTTCTCTCTACCCAAGGCCAGCAGGCCCCTAGCCCCTATTGTGGTGTTTTCCAACTTTCGGCTAGCCTTCGGTGAGGATTGCAACCCCCAATAACGTCCCTCCATTAGCTACCATCTTCCATCCTCAAAATCACCAAACATCATCTCTATCACCACTTTTTTTCAAGTTCAAAGTAAGTAGCTTTAATCTTGTTCTTTGGATTTATGGTTTTTGCTTCTTGTTTTGGTTGTTTTAATGATGGATCATGTTGTTTTGATTAAATTAAGAGTTATCTTGGTGATGGATCATGGTGGAGTTGAAGTTGGATTATGCTAGGATTAGGGTTACTTCTTAAGCATGGTAGTTTAAGTTTGAAGTGATGGATTTGGATTATTTTGTATTTGATTTGCAATCCTTATCATTATGAATGATTATGGTAATGTTGCTGTGGTTTTGGATGAACTAAAGAGTGATTTTAGTGGGTGGTTACATGAAGAAAAGATGAAACTAGGTGATTTACGGCTGGAAAACAGCCCCAAAACAGGGGTCGGTTTATGAATAAACTGGTATTTCGTGGGACATGGAAAAATTATGAGTGCTTTGGAGTTACTTAATTCCGAGTTGTATAGACAAAGTTATGGCCACTTTACTGAGGACTGTGCAAAATACGTCGAAATTGGGAGCAGTTTTGAACAGTGGACTTTACAAAACAACTGATATTGATTGGCTCATTAAAAATTTGATTTCTGGTATGTGGATAGATCAATGAGTTAGCTTTCACATGCTTTTTGAATTGCCTTAATTCGAGTTCTGTGGCAAAAGGTATGGTTGTTTTGGTACGACTGCGCAGATTGAACTGAAATTATGCACGTCTATGTTCTACCCTAATTTTAGGGACCTTACTATGTGAATCATGCTTTGTGTCCTGAATAAACGTTTTAGTGGAATTATAAGCTATTCATATTGGGGTTTTACGTCTTATTTGGAGGTCGGGAGTGAAAGATATGGATTTTCTAATGCAAACCATAAAACGATAAAATGAGTAAATGCAGAAATTGTGACATTTGAAAATATTTTCAGAAGTTTCTATATAATTATGGGTATTGCAAGAAAATTACAAAGTGTAGTGAGTTCAACAAGTGTGATTATGTATAGAAGCTTACTTGGGTTGAAAACCAAGTTAAATGAGCATGAAAATGAAATTTGAGAAGTGAGCAGAGTAATGACTCAAAATTAGTGTCCATCAAACCAAGCTAGTATTATTTGAGCTTTTATGAACCTCACAACACCTCTCCTAACATTAAGCCTTCTATTATTCATTTCAAAAGCATTACACTTTCCATTATCTATTCCAGAAATATCAGAAACCCATATTTCATTTATATTAATTAAGATATTCTCATTATCACCTCAATCATTTTAATTTGGTCTATTTTGTTTTAGTTTGTTGTATTTTAAGTTCAATAACCCTAATTGATTTATTTTTCAAATCATTTTGTTGTAACTTATCTTATATTGAATTATTGGAATTGTGGAAGCTTTTTAATTAATCAATTTCCATTACAACGGGAGTTTTACTAACTGCATTTATCTATAACTATATTTCTTTAGCAGAATTAGGGCCTAGTCTATCGTTTTCATTGTGCATAAGTATTATTAAGTGAAATATCATTTTGAAGATTTCAGGTACGTCCATTGCCTGTATCTTTAGAAATCAGAATTCATTTATCAAAGTATCATGTTTGGTAAGTACATCATGAATCAGTTTACATAGTGATTTATCAGTTAATTAGTGACCCCATCAGTTATCATCAATAGGGCATTCGCCCTTCAGTTACCCATGCGGCTTTAGGCCAGGTCCCCGATCGGCTTGGCAGGTGTATACTTATCCATAGATCGTAATATTATTAAGGGATTCACTATCAGATAATAATTAGCAATGTAGTTTTATATTCATCTCATTCCCTGTTTTGACCTTAAATGAATTGCAAAATGGGCCCAATCATTGTTTCAATGATCATTTAACAATTCAGGAATGCATGTACTGAGTTTCGGCTCCCAGTGCAAAATGTTTTTCATGTTTTGTTTTAGGCAAATGTTCAAAGAATTGCCCTCATGCTAGCAAAGCAGCGGAAGAGAATAAGTTGAGAAAGAAAATCTGTATGAATTAGCGGTGATACAATATATACATACTTTAAAGCTGTATTTTGAATTCTTCAGTGTTATCTTACTATAGTTTATAAACCTTGCATTGGTTAGCACTTAATTGTGAATGGATGATCATGTGTGAATGTGTATGGTTGAGGTTATACTTAACTATGTTATTCCAGGACACATACTTCAAGCCTTGTTCTTTGGAACATCAATAACGCCCCTATTATTGGATTTATCATATTACAGTTGAGTGATTTATTAAGGAGAATATAAACAGTGAAACATGTTTAATTTGGGGCATTATAGATTTTGTATAGAGACAGGTTGAGATTTTCTTTATGGGATATAGAGTATGGAGTTAAGATACTAAGAAATTGGTTAGTGAGGACTGAAGATTATTATGATATCCTTGGAGATTTGTGGCGCTGGTAATGTCTGCTTATCTCACAAATATTCTACTTGTATATTCTTATTTGTCAGATGGATCCATATAAAGTATATACAGTTTGATCTCAAGCGGCAGATTTGACGGAGATTTTGAACAATAGGTTAAAGATGTTCCAATGCATTCAGTATGTATGGCCATATAACCCACCCACCTGAATGGTATGTTGTCCTTTTAGCTGAAATTGTTTATTTTTGGGATGTAAACTCTTGTACTCCAGGCATGTGGCCCGTAAAGTTGTGGTCTCCGGTGTGTAGTTGTTGAGCTTGATTTGATATCCTTTTATACTTCCAGTCAATGCAGAGAATTTGATGTAAGGCTTTATGCCTGAAAAATGGCCAGTTTATAGGCGAAACTCTATCTGTTTCGCCCTAGGAATTTAAGAATCACTAACACTCCTAGCCCTAGGGTTGGAGGCTATTACAGATGTGTCTTATGAAGGGCCCTTGACTGATTTTTTTAAGGTTAAATGCATAGGAAAAACCAAGTATGGGCAGATTATACAAGTTTAATCAACTTGATAGTTTTGATCATTACACAAGGACCGACTTTGAGGTAACTTTTGTCCATAGTTACTATGATTTACACAAGGATTTTCCATCTTGACTTTAAGTTTTAGGAGATGTCGTTCACATGGAACAAGTTTCAAGAGGATTAAAGGTCATTTGGTTCTTCAAAACTGTTAGACAAGTCAAAGTCTGTAAATTGCGCAGAATCCTAATGCATAAGGTCTGAGTTTAGTCCAGTTACAACCTATGCATTCTATTAGATAGAGATATTTTAGTTATTCTATGTCAAAGTACAAAAAGTAAGCATTCCAATGACCCATATTGCAGCACATTTGGAGACCAGTGGTTGATGAAATTTAGCCTAGAAGTTTGATGGGTGTTATTTTGTGCGTTTGTTGGATCCAAGTGGCAATTACTTCAATATGCTTCATTGATTGCAGATATTTTCTTCTGTAACTCATGAATTTTATCTAAGTGAGCTATATGGGCGTTCTTAATGTAATATCCCCTGAATTGTAGGATTTTGGAGAGACTTGTTCTATGGTACATAAGTTTTGAAACTATTAACTCTCGACGATTCCATATTAAAACCATTAACTATCAACGATTCCAAATAAGAAAAACTAAGGACACTTTAGAGAGACATTTTGCTTCAATCCATTACAATTCAAGACTTGCTTAAATTGCCCAAACTCTTGCAAGCAGTCTATTGACTCCACCTCCATCTGTGAAGTAGACATTACTCTTGAAAATATTTCCCTGCACTTTCTGATAACATATCATTTACCATTGTCCTTGTTAGATTATCAGTTGTTGGATACTCCTCACTTTAACCAGGGGCTTCATCTTTTTGTCTTCATGGCATCTCCCCATCCAATTGCATCATCATTCACTCTCATGTCATATCTTCATCAGTTCTGATCACTTTTTCCCGTTTTTAAGAGCCTAATTGTTGCTAATAGCTAGTTTATGATTGGGATGCACCCATGTCAATAGATGATAATTTTATAGCATGCCTGAACAGAAGGTAGATCTTAACTACACTTTGTATAGCGGTTGATTGTTGTCCAACTTGTGGAATCCATTGCTAAGGGGAACGCAATGTGTCTACCCTTTTTAGTTGATTCAACCTTAGTTTTCTATTGAAGATTACTTACATAAAGCTTAAGTTTGACAATCAAAATCTTTACCATGCATTTGGATTGCGTCAGTGAGAAATGTTGATGGGTTACTGCCCATTGGAAAGATGTCTTCAGCTGATTCATACTACAGAACTCTAGAGTGGAAAGTATGATACAGTGGAACCTTAAGAATGGATTAGAGGAGTGGAGAAAATTTTTACTGTAATAGAGGTTCCAGAGGATAAAAGGTGAATATTGGAACATTTTATCTAACTGGTGGAACCGATATTTGGTGGAACACTGTTAAGAATAGACTCTTAGGGCCTGACTTCATTTGGAGCAGATTTATGGAAGAACTAACTACACCATTTTGGATTACCAAGTGGGAGCTAACAAATGCACGTGGTACTGCAGTTATTGGAGCTCTTTTTTAATTTCAAAGCCATTTAGTGTATTGATTGATTTAATTGTCAGTCATTAATTTATATCCACATGATCTGCGATGCAAGTAAACCTTCAGAATAAGGAGGTAGAAACCAATTTTGGAATCAAGTTATCTAATGACTCTAGAATTGAGTGTTTTACCTCTCATAAATTTGTTTTAATTACTATTGGTGGGATAGTTTTCCTTGGAGTTCTGATTCATTCTGACTCATCAGACTTTGATGCCATGCCAAAAATGAGTTGGTTGTGTACTTATGGGATTAAGATAGATTGAAGGACCCTAAAGTTACTTCAAGAGGTGAACAAGGGAAATAAATATGTTTCATAGGTAAGGAAAGGAACAATCTTGTCCTTCAAATTCTGTTAGGAAAACAAGTGAGCTCTTATGTCAAGGATATATTGTGTATTGGTTTTATGCTACTAACATTCAACCAAAGGAAGAAAAAGCAGACGATATCCCTATAGTTTGTGAATTTAGAGATATTTTCTGCAAACGTTACCAGGACCGCCCCTTAAAGAAAAAGCAATTTTGAGATTGAATTAGTCCCTAGTGTCTAACCTATCTCCAAAACCCCTTATCGTATGGCCCCAATTGGGCTTAAAGAACTGAAGATTCAGTTAGAGGAGTTATCACAGAAGGGATTTATCAAACCATCCAAGTGTAACGACATGGGGTGCCCAGTTCTATTTATAAAGAAGAAGAATGGAACCTTGTAGTCATGTATTGATTACAGAGAGCTATATAAGATCCCCATCAAAAACAAATACCCATTACCTCAAGTAGATGACTTATTTGATCAATTGCAAAGAACAAGAGTCTTCTCCAAGATTGATTTGCAGTCAAGGTACCGCCAACTTCAGTTTAAACCTCAAACCAACCCCAAAACTGCATTGAGGATCATGTTTAGGTCATTATGAATTCATTGTGATGCCTTTTAGCCTAATCAATAGCCCTGCGGCCTTTTATGGATTGTATGAATAGAGTTTCAGACCATATGTAAACAAGTTATGGTGGTGTTTATGAAAGATATTTTGAAATACTCCAAGGACAGTGATGAGCATACTATTCATTTGAGGACAGTGTTGTAGACCTTTAAGGGGCATCAATCGCCTGGCAAATACAAAAAGCATGAGTAGTGATTAGAAGCAATGGTATTTATGGAGCATATGGTTTCAAAGGAAGAGATTAAGGTTCATTTGCACAAGCTGAAAGTGGTTATAAAGTGCCCAACACCCACTAATGCACTAAACCTAGAAACTATTTGAGTTTAGCATGGACTTATCGAGTTCAGGAAGGATTTGACAAATATTGTCTTCCCTGACCAATTTGTCGAAGCAAGCTACAAACTTAGCAAGAAGATAAAGTGATGGCTTATGCCTTCTAACAACTCAAGTCTTATGAGAAGAATTACCCTACCCATTTCTCTAGTTTTTGCATTAAAAATATAGAGACATTACTTATATGGGGTACCATGCAAGAATCAATACTGATCATCAAAGCTTTTAGTACATCTTCACTTAGAAGAAGCTCAATCAGTCGTGGTTGACATTTCACTCAGAAGAAGCTTAATTAATTATGGCAGATCTAATGTCAACCAAGAAAGGGAAATGTTATGGCATACGCCCTAAATAGGAAGGCACAACATACCTTGTACGCTGTAGTGATTACGCAACCGAATCTCTTGAGAGAGCTTGAGGTCTTGGACATTCAATTAGTGTTGAACAGGAAGGTGAATGTTCAATTGCTGGCGCTTACCTTACTGCCCTCCCTGATGGATGAAATTAGAGTGAATCAGGATAGTGATCCTGAGCTCCAAAGAACAAAGCAAAATCTTGAGAAAGGGATTCAATTTCAATGGACTTTGTCATGGGATTCCCTCAGAGATAGTGTATGACCGAGATCAGAGATTTCAAGCCTGTTATGGCAAGCACTTCAAAGAGCCTTTAGAACTAGATTGAACTTTTACAGTTCTTATCATCCTGAAATAGATAGGCAAGCATCTAAAAATATCAATGGATCAACTCTTCTAAGTTGGAGCCTATGGTGCTTCACAACCTACGACCAACATATGCATTCGCAGAAAGTATGGAACTCCCAGTGCTCAACATTGTGATAGCACTAGCAGAGAATCCTTCATTAAACATCAGGATAAAATGACGACAGACATTGACAACAAATCATCTTATGGGTCATGAAAATCTTCTCCAGCGTTTAATAAGGTGACACATGTCAGAAGATTCCTGAAAATATCCTATTGAAAGCGATAGAAACGCTATGTTGATAAAAGAAAGAGATTCCTAGACTTTCATGTATATAGCAAGAGGGTGTAAGGAGGTTGAACTGCAAACTAAATTGCGGTCAAGATCTTTTAGACCATGTCAGTTTATTGAAAGGATGAATTGCATAGCTTGTTTACCAGGTCTGCCTATATAGCTCAAGCACATGCATGACGTGTTTCTTGCCTCACAACTCAAGAAGTACATTTCATATCCTAATCACGCTGTCATAAGTAAACTCATTACGGTCATTGCGGGTCTTATGCTTCAAGAGCACCTAGTCCAGATATTAAATCCCAGAGTTCAGCAGTTAAGCGTCAAGCAGATATCTCTAACCAAATTACTTTGGGCAAAGTATACCGCTTCAGAAGCTACTTGAGAATTTGACGAAGAAGTGAAAGCCGAGTACCTATATCCAGTTGAGATAACCTTGCATGTGTTAACAAAGTTCATAAGTTTTAAGGACGAAACTCTTTAAGGGGGGAACACTGTAATAGCCCAACCCTAAATCATGTTTATTTATTTAATTAAGTCATGTTATTAATTTTGCACATTTGTTTATCCCATTAATCATCTCGATTAGGAGAATTCATTTGGGGCTCCACTTTACAATTCAAGTTTCATTTACCGAAAATTTTCGAAAAAATTGGTAGTAGGCCTCGATAATTATGATTTAAGTGATTAAATTATTTTTCATGACACCATAAGCATTTTAATCTCGCACTTCGGGGAAAAAAAACCAAAAAAAAATTTACAAACGCACCCGGTTTCAGCTTTTTTCCAAACCCGAGCAAGTTTAAGGCCGATTTCGGCCCAATGAGACTTGGGTACATTTGTTTAGCAAATTACCCTTAATTAGACCTAATTTATACTTAGTAAAAAGTAGCTTTTAGCACTTTAAATATGAACTAAGTTTTTTTTACTTCATTTTCCACCAAGCAAATATTCAAGTCACTTTCTCTTTCTTCTTCTCTCCTCCTCTCTACCCAAGGCCAGCAGGCCCCCCCAGCCCCTATTATGGTGTTTTCTGGCTACTTTTCGGCTAGCCTCCGGTGAGGATTGTAACCCCCAACAACCTCCCTCCATTGGCTACCATCTTCCATCC
>NCQV01099789.1:1733-15329 GCA_002740545.1 Lophocereus schottii
ATTTGAACAAATTGCAATTTTAGCACATGCACAACTACAAAAACTTTCTTCCAAATTAATATAATTAGAAAATAAGACTTGATTAATAAATTAAAACAGGTTTATTCTAATAATCCTTTACAATTCTAGAAACCAAAACATCCTAGAGCTAAGATAGAACTAACCCAAGAAGTTTATATTAAAGAAAAACCAATGCTTTATACTCCTGATGATGTAAAGGAATTCTCTGTTTAAATCAAAGAATTACTAGAAAAAGGATTAAGATGCCCATCAAGAGAAAGCTATTCATCACCTGCTTTTATGGTTATGAACGAAGTAGAAAAAGAAGAAACAAAGCGAGAATGATTATAAATTATAAAAAGCTAAATTAATTTACCAAAACAGATAATTATTTCTTACCCAATAAAGAAATCTTAATTAATTTAGTAAATAATAAAAAATATTTCTTAAAATTTGACTGTAAATCAGGATTTTGACAAATAAAAATGGAAGAAGATAGTATAAAATATACTGGATTTAGCACTCCTCAAGATTCTACGAATGGATAATAACGCCAATTGGACAAAAAAATGCACCAAGGATCTTTCAAGGAAGGATGGATAATGCTTTTAAGCATCTTAACTCTTTTCTTGTCGTTTATGTTGACGATATATTAATAAGTTCTACAACATTGGAAGAGCATCGAGAACATCTCCAATAATTTGCAGAAATTGCAATAAAAGAAGGTATATGTTTAAGTGAGAAAAAAGCCACTACCGAACAAGAAAAAATTGAATTCCTAGGATTTGAACTAGGGTCAAATGATATATCATTACAAATTCATATTTCACGAAAAATAATGGAATATCCTGATGAATTAAGAACTAAAAAGCAAATTCAAGTATTTTGAGATTACTTAATTATGCTAGTGCCTATATTCTGACTTAGCAAAGAAAAACGAAAGATATGCAAAGTTCGTTATGAAAAAATAATACAAAAGGATGGAGTTATCATCACACTCAGACAATTAAAAAGCTTAAAGAAGAATGCAGAAATTTACCACAATTAAAACTACCTGAACCAGACGATAATTTAATAATACAATGATACATCCGATAAAGTATGGTCAGCAGTATTAAAAATTGATCTTAATGAAACATGTGGTTATCATCGCGGAACTTATTCACAAACTGAAGAAAATTATAATACAATGGAAAAAGAAATTTTAGGCATAATACGAGATATTAAAAAATGAAGATTATTTCTTTTACCCAAACCATTTAAAGTTTTAACTAATAATAAAGCTGCAACTAATTTTGTTAAGCAAATTTTAGATAATGGACCTCATATGAGAAAACTCCACAGATGGCAAACTTTCTTATCTCAATTTAACGCTATTCATGGGCATGTTTTAGGACACCATAACTTTCTTGCAGACTATTTAACTAAAGAAGAACAATATCTCAACAATGACGACTCTAGAACAACTAAAGGAGCTTGAAAACATTACTACTAACTCCAACAAATATCTAGAAATTATTACTGTGAATCTAGAACATCTGGAGATGGGAGTTTGCAACATTGTTGCAAATATTCGAACGGAAACTATCCAGCTGCCATCTATCACTTCTATGACTTTGGCAATCTTGACCTTGTATATCCAGACCCCAACCTCACAGAATTATCTCTCTTCCCTACCAATCTACTCCAAACACTGAAAACTTTCAAAAAAGGACCTATTTTTGTAAAGTTCCATAGTATTCCCCTTGAAAAGGATCCAAACACTGGCATAATCTACTCCATACTCAATATTATACAAGTTGGATATACCTCAGCTAATTTCCAACTAAATATTGAAGCTTCAAAAAATTTTGTTACAATTCGATTTGATGAATCATGGGTAAATTATAGAAGAACTAGTGGAGTTGTAGCCGTTAAATGTCATGGAGACCGACTTTGTACATTTGAATTGAAATGTTTGTAAGAGAAAAAGATTGTCCTTATTACTAAGGAAGGAATGCAAGAAGGAAATCATGATGATGAACTGTTAACATTTCTTCTACAACTAGAGCCTGAGAACTTTCAAAGATCGACTGCTGTTAAATGCAAATTTGTGAAGCTACTCAAAAAAGAAGAAAAAAAACAAACTCTACTTGTAATGGCCAAGATCTTGCCATCATCAGGACAGATGTAAGGCCAAGATACGGCTGATATTTGACAAACTATCAAGATAGTTGTCACTATCAACTATTTGCAACTTTACAACTATCAAATAAAGTTTCAACAATTAGTAAGGTGACAACAACACGCCATGAAAAAAGTAAACAAAGGAGGCTGATAATAGAAGACAACAGGACCACGCAAAGAAAGAGGTGTTGAAATGCCAACTATCATTATATCAATGCATTATTGACTTATTACTTTTCAAACTTGTAATAAAGAGATAGCATATCTGTATCTACTACCTTTCCCTTGAATATAAATATGTGAACATAGAAAGGAGAAAGTAGAAGTAATTTGAGCAAAGAAAAGATTATTGAAATCAACATTCTGCAAATGTTGTTCTAAGCTTTCCTATTGGGAAATCAGTCTAATAAAAAGGAACTATTCAGAAACTCTTGAAATTTTATCTTTTCTTATTCAAAGAAGCTCAAAGTTAGAGAGAAAATTTCAGATCGAAGTAAGACCAGTAAGGCCCGTAAAGAGAAGGGCATGGCAACAGATCAGAAGATTCCATACCTCAATGAGAAACTCTAAGAATTGGTAGTTTGAATTATTATTATGGGAGTACCATGTTTATCAATCCGAAATTTGTTGTATCTATTCTTTGTTCAAATATTGAGTTATATAAAAGAGTTTTAAACCTTTTTCTACAAAAAGTTGCCAGAGCCGCTTGTTAATGGTATCAGAGCCTACCGATTAAAACTACCTACCGATTAAAAACATCTACCAATTAAAACCACTTATCTATTTAAGACCGCCTATCTAACCGCCTACATTGCTTATTAATTATTTTTGAAAAAACCAAAAAATAATAATGAGTTATAAAAATAGAGTACAATCAAACTCTAGAACTAAGAAGGTAATTACATAGCTGAACAAAGTTTTAATTTACCAAACTTAAAAAACTATACACAAGACAGAGCTTGGGATTATCCTAGATCTTTTTACTGTACAATAAGAAGTTTAAGACAAAATTTATTAGATCATTATAAGAAGAGATTAAATTATCTAATCACTTTACCATAAAGTATACACCTGGTAACTATAAATTTGATTAAGGATCTTATAACTTTATTAGAACTCACCTTTGAATTTACCATATAGTTTCAACCAAATATAAATATTAATGACTCTCAAATAACGTATCTCATAGACGAAGATAATTTAAAAATTAAACAAAAATTAAGAACAAAGGGCATTTTCTTAAACTTAAAAAGGAAAGTTTAGTAAATTGCATAATAAAAACAAAACCAAATGTCACTGTCTCAAGCCGTTGCCACCTACACCTTTGGTAACCTGCCTTCTCAAAGCCGCCATTTCGGGGGATCTCTCTTCCTTTTTTTTTTGGGCTTCTATTGCCACCATGTTCTGATTTTTTTTCCTAATATGTCATAATGTTATTATTATATTTTTTTCATCCTCCTAGCTATTGAGTTAGTAATATGTTTTTCAAATGTCACTTGGTAACATATTAAGTGGTAAAATCACATATCTTTTATTTTTTGAACAAATTAAATGTTAAAAGAAATATCATTAATTCATAAAAGTCAAAAAAATATTTGATAAAAATAAAAGAAAATAGATAAAATGAGAACCTAGTATCTTTCTTCTCCACTCTTGCACACAGCCCTCCACCTTTTTTCTCCGAACGCATCCTAGCAATGGTCTCCCCTACCACTATATTGCTAATGAAGGATCATATGGGATGCCCGATCACTACTCCATCGTCCCTCATCAAATCCAATTATTAATTGATAAAATATGAGAAATTGAAATTCTACGTTCATAATTATGAAGATATCTGATGAGAGATTAATAGATGATGTCTTATTTTTCCATTTGTTCTCTTTTTTTGCTATTGTCATCATGTACATCTTCCTCACTCTTCCTTTCTTTGGTCCTGCTTTCGTTAGCCGTGGCAGACTTTCCGAAACCAACGTTATTTATATACGAAATTGACAGCTTCTCTACTATGGAGACAAGTACAAAAACTAATGAGAGAGAACGTATTCAGAGGAGAGTGATGCTTCCTCAGGGGAGGCCTTGTGGTGGTGGGGGAGGGCAGTGCCGACGTGGAGCCATAACTATTTTTTAAAATTTCCTTTTCATTTTTTCATGTCATATGTTCCTTTTTTTGAACTAGATAATTTTTCCGCTAATAGTAAAATCTTTTTTTTTTTGAGGGATAAAATGTAAGATTATCATGTTCAACAGGTTAATAGGTCACCAAGTAGCATTTGGAAACAAAGATTGGTAATTGAATGCCAATAAGAGGGGACATATTGACATGGTTGCATATTGGGAAAAAATCCAAAATATAATAGCAATAAAAGTTGTAATAACCCGACCCTAAATCATGTTTCTTTATTTAATTAAGCCATGTTATTAATCTTCTTACATTTTATTATCGCATTTAATCATTCCAGTTTGAAAAAATTCATTTAAGCATACTTGCAATTTGGGTTTTTGTTGTCGTAAAATTTCGAGAAGATTGATAGTAGGTCTCGATATTTGTGGTTTAAGAGATCAAGTTATTTTTCATAACATCACAAAATTTAATTTCGAGCAACGGAAAGTTTAAACGCATCCCGGCACATATTCAGTTAGACCCAATTTTGGCCCAACAATTTACTACCCATTTGTTTAACTACTTATCATTAATTATGCCTAATTATCATTAGCAAGAAGATACTTTTAGCAAATTAAAAGTTCAGCCAAGTAAATTTTTAGATCAATTTTATCCAAGTAAAAAATCACAAAATGTCAAGCCCATTCTCTTTCCTCCTCCTACACCCCCTACGGCCAGCTGCTCCACCTGCTATCTTGTTGCTCTTGCCACCAACCCCGCCACCCTCTAGCTGCCGGACAACCACCAGACACCACCCTAAACAGCCAGCCACCTCCGCACAAGCATCATTTCTACCTCCTTATTCAAGTTTAAAATGAGTAAACCCTAACACTCTTCTTGTTGATTGTTAGTTTTGATTCTTGTCTATGTTGACTTTGATGATTGACCATGTAGTCTTGATAGAAATAAGAATTATTTTTATGTTTTAATTATTAGTTAAGCTAATTAAAAAGAATGCAAGGGTTGAGGTTATTCATGATCACACAAGCTTAAGTTGAAGTGATGGATTTGGATTGTTTTATATTTGATTTTGTAGCCTTTGGCATTAGTAATGGACATCATGATGTTTACGTTGATTTTAGATGAGTTTGAGTGCAAGTACAAGTTGGTCATAATCTAGGTTTTAGTGATCATGCATGGATTAGTTTATTTAGCTTCAAATATATTCATTGTATATAATTAGATGGGAAATGAAGTTTGTATGTGTTGTTTAATTTGGATAATGCTTTGGAGTAATTGTTCCAACAAGGAGTGGATCATGGAAACTTTTTGCAATTGATTAAGAGAGGCTATTTTGTAGATCTATGCTAGTAAATGAGATTATGGATGTATTTTAAGTGTTTTTGTAAAGAAAACAATTGAAAGTTAGGCGAAGATGATTAGCGAGTAAATTTGAGTAAGATGGCTTTACAGGGTGATGATAAGGAACAAATAATGGGCTAGTGATTTTAGGTTGAGATAATGGGCAGTAGGGATGTGAACAAATCCAAAACAGGGATCCCTTTGCGACGAAACTGGTACTGTTTAGTACATCAAAAAATTGCAAATTTTGGTGGATAGATAGACCAATGAGTTACCTTTTCAATACCTCTTGAGTCGCTTCATTCATAACTATATGGAAAACATTATAGTTGATTTGCTAGGACTGTGCAGCATACGCGGAAGCTACGCACAGTTTGGTTTAAGCCCGCTTTAGGAGTTGTGTTGTGGTAGTTGGATTTCTCACTGTGAATGAAAGTGCTGTGTGACTTTTTAAACTTTCCATATTCGGTTTTAGGTCTCAATTTGAGGTTAGCAGTGTAAGTTATGGATTATTTTCCTTTATTTCTATTAAGCCTTTACTTTATAACCTAAACTATTTACCTTGGTTTATCTTACTTTGAATTATATTATATTATCCATATCTAAACCAATTTTCCATAGTTTATATAGTTTGTATCATCTTAGTTTAACCTATCTTATATCTATTCATTGGAGTCCGAATGCCCTTTACTAAATAAGTTCTATTATCAATTATGAGAACAAGTTTATTTGCTGACTACATGTACTTGTAATGACAATTTTGAACAGAATCAAGGCTCAATCTATCATTTCTTCTGCTCTTGTGCATAAATCCCTTCCATTGGGATTGTATTAAAAATTTCAGGTGCGTTTATTGCCTGTATCTTTAAAAATCAGAATGTATTTATCAAAATTATAACATTTTGCTAAGTACACCAATGAATTGGTTTAATCAATTGTTTGTTACATAATTAGTGATATAATCAGTTATCAGTTACAAGGTATTGCCCTTTAGTTACCAGTGTAGTCTCAAGTCGGGTCCCCGATCGGCCTGACAGGTGTATACCTATCTACAGATCGTATCAATTCTCAGGGGTTCGCTACTAGATAATAACTAGCAGTATAGTTTTACATTCATCTAATGTCATGTTTAAATTAAAATGAATTGCAAAGTGGGCTCAATCAATGTTTCAATGATCATTTAACAATACAGGAATGCACGTACTAAGCTTCGACTGACATTTTGAAATGTTTGCTATGTTTGTTTTAGGCAAATCCTCAATGAACCGGCCCTATGCTAGCAAACCTGCTAAGGTTGATAAGTGAGCAAGGGACCCTGGTTGGATTACTAATGGTGTATTGCACTTTATACTTTTGGAGATGTATTTTGAATTATCTTGTGGCTATAACAAAAATAGTGAATTGCCTTCTATGATGTATAAACCTTATGTTTGCTATCATCTACACATGTATGATTTTGGAGGGTGTTGAACATTTATGGGTTCGATTTATGTTCAACTATAATATCTCTAGTGTAATTGCTTTAAGTCTTGTCCTTTTTGGAATGGCGGTAACACTCCGATCATTGAGATTATCACTCCTAATCAAGAGAATTAGTTAAAAAAAACTACAAATAGTTTAGCATGTCCATTTTGGGGTTGTCCAAAAGCTAAGAACTCAAACACAACGTTTTATATCTTTGTTTCAATTCTCTTTGATGTGCGAGACAATATTTTCAAAAAATCAAAATTAAAAGAGTAAAATAAAAAATTGAAAAAAGTCATACGCGAGGATCGGTTTCTTCTTTTTCTCATAGCATGCTAAGATACAAATGAATTTAAGCAACCCATATTTTGCAAAGTTTTTAAAAAGATGACACGGCTAGTTGTATAACTGGGGCACTGACATTAAAATGTCCCAAATATACCAGTAACCACTTTGTTAGCTTTAGTGTAAATAGTAGAACATCTCTTTTTGCTGAGAAAATCATGGATCTTGCAAATAAAGTTTTGCATAGCCACAGCTGGTTTGATTTTGGCCTTAAATAACTAAAGAACTAGTTTATGGAGGGCACCTTCTTTTCGACTTATGGTAAGTATTTCATAAGCATTTAGCGCAATTCAACATAATTTAACATTGTTAAATACTTATTGAAAATACATACCTATATTTTCTTCAATATTTCAGTATAATTCAACATGTTTCAATATAATTTAGCATGATTCAACATGTTTCAGTAATAAGTACCAATAAATACTTCTCATAAATCGAAAATAACGTTCCCAAAGTGCAATAAGTAGAGTTTTTTAAAAAAAATGAATTATCAGTTCAATTTTGTTCATATTTTAAATTCACCAATTAAACATAACATATATGTTAATTTCAAAATTAATACATTTTTTCATATGATCTCTTTCAAGGTCTTTGTGTACAAAACCCAAATTCACAAAGGAGGAAGATATTAATATCTCTTCAATTCCTTGCAGTTGTATAATTCAAGACTAAATAGATATCAATGCTTCATTCAGGTTGAGAGGTTATGTGAGCAATTCAATAATCTATCCCCAATAATTCATTTTTTAAGCTTTCATTGTACTCCCAGTATTCCAAAGTCTTACATTCTATGAATAGTAAAATAAAATTAAGATTGGCACCAAAATTTTAGTATTGAGAACAAATTATTTCTAGAACTTTTTGTCAAGAAAAGAACAAACCTATTCATCCTTTGAAATCTAAGGGTGCTAATCTATTATATTCACAAACTTTGCAGCTACTTTGTTCACTGGTCATACCTCAGGCTTGATTTAGTAGATTCAAAATGTAGTCTTTATCAAAAAGTGTTTTGAGTTGGCTAAATTGTGTTTTAGCCCCATGATAACCTCTACACAGAACACGATTGTGCATTAGAGTGATTTCCCTGTATTTCGACTGAAAGTACATTGCGATTAAAACTGCATTTTGAATCCTTGCTCATGATAGTAAAATATCAATTACCCTTTCCTTCATCCTCTTTACATACCGTTTCTATGTTCAATCATTCCAATAATCAATGTAAACCTACCTTTTTGATTCTTAGTCCCAATAATTTCTAAAAGGCTCTTTTATTTTATCATACTTAGTTGGCAACAAGTCAAAACAAAATAAAGAAATGCACAATCACTAACAACATATCCCAGCTACTTAACTATGGTCCACACTTGCCGCTTGACTCTACCTTCTTACCACAAAATATCCTAGCAAGCACCATTAAAAATGACTCTCAGGTACCCTGAGTTTTAGGTCAGTAACTTTTAGGTTCCTGATTTTTTGAAAATAACACTAGGGTAACTTATGTTTTTGAACAACAGACTCTTAGATCCTTTTTCTTATTATTTTGCCTGAAGCTTTCAGAAATTTTCAACTGTGGCTCAAGTTGAGTACTTTTTAGTATTTTTGTTATTTTTTTGGGTTTTTTTTCAAGAAAGATTGTTTTGAATGATTTAGCTTCCTATAATGACTTTGCTAATAGTAGTTATGACAATCTACTATTTATATCATAAATATTATATTTTCAGTAATTATAGGTTCACCATGTTTAGCAAAATAATAAAACTTAATTAGAGAGTTTTGATCATTACCTAAACTTAGTCGGCACTGTCCTTGGCGTTCCTCTAACTTTTAATTTACAGAGATTGTCAATCTCAACCATACATTCCTTAGATTAGGCATAACACAGATCTGTTTTGTTTCATACCTCAAACCACAGTCACTAATGAAGTTTTATAACTTAAAGGATTGTAAGACTTAAACAAGGAATTATAATTTTTAAAACATATGGTTCGCTTGAATAATGTTCCCTACTGGAAAACTTATTTTATTGAAAGCGTGAAAGTATAAATATTATAATGGAAAGATTGAAGAGGGACTTGAGCTATCAAAATCATCAAAAACACTTGCTCATAGAGAAACTGAGAGTCCCGACTTCTTTTTTGCTCAATTATGCTCAAATGACCATGTCCTTTCTCAGCACTCAGATTCTTCTTTTATAGAACAGACGGACTACATAGGATGTCTTAATAGCTATAGTATACACTGATATTTTCACATGACTACAACTGTCCTTTCATGGCTACAATAGACAATATTATTTTACTGACTTGACACTTGACAAAATAGTACAATAATGGAAGAACAACTTTTCGGATCCTTTAATGCTGGCAAGACTAGTCATCCACATTGAGAAACTGCCTGCCTTCCTCTCCAATAATGTATTCCAGTCCATCATTATCTAGATAATTATCAACATCTTCATCAAGTTGAAGATGCTCTCGATCCCATCTTTCAAATAATTCATGAAGATATTTCTTTCTTTTTTCTGATAAGACTTTTCCATCTCCAACATCAAAGATATAATTAAAGACATCTTCTTAAGTAGTCCATTCTACCTTCATATGTTTGCTGAGATCATTATGATAAATGAAAGTAGTGTTCCCAAAATACATTAGTGGTCTTCGTTATTCAGTTAATGTCTACATTTGATGATAAATATTGTAAAAATCAATAGCTCTTGCTAAAGCAGGATCACTAACTACCATTCATTCTAAAAACCATTCTTATCATTGGTCATCAGGATTGTCTAAATTAATTAATTGAACTAGATAATGGGATGGTTTGGATTTTTCATTTTTATACTCAATTGCTGCGTAATATACCTCAACATATAAACTTCTGATGTATAGATTTTTGTTGGATTATTTGGAGACGTGAGAATCCAATGGATCCTTTTAAACATGCATTGTTGAAACTTAGTCTTGAAAAAAATGAGAACTTTCGAGCTTAAATTTTCATAAAGTAAGCTACCATTCCATATTCCTAGGCTTTTATAATGGGGTCATCTAGCAAGATCGGATTAGTTGGATATTTAATACCACCAACTCCAAATATATCATGAAAGAAGATATCATAGCACTTCATGACTCCTAAATATCATGAGAATAATTATGATAATAGTTGATGCAGACTGTGCACCAGTCGTTGAACCATTTTTCTTAAACATGAGAAGCTATTTTTTCTTGGATATCATAAGAACACCTTAGGTAATTTATTTGTATTTCTAAAAGGCCAAATCTTTGTGCTATCAGATAGGCAGAAGACAACAGACCAAAGCATGATCAACTTTTTATATGGAATTCCAAATTTTCATAAGGATTGTACTAGAAGGAGAAACTTGTTCTAGCAGTAATGAAATTTCATTTTGGATTTTCTCCTGTTTTGGTAGGAGTTTTACTCTAATGATTACCATTGACGAGTTCTCGAGTTAAACTATCTGTAAAAAAACTCTTCGACCCCTGTATTTGTTCAATACAGAAGGAAAATTTGTTAAGCTATCATTCAACACAGGCCTTACACTTGCATTTGCAAATTTGATAGATTCTTTTTCACAAAATCAAGTATTTTTTTACAATCAGTTCGAATCAGAAAAGATTTTGGGACTAAAAAGATTAAGAACTTTTCAATTCCCCTTATGACAACAAGGATTTCTTTTGCCATCATGGGATACGTTCCATTATGCTTTGTTAAAATTTCTATTGCAATATTTGCATAGTTTTTCTTCTTCTTTGATTTTCAGTAGTGCACTCCCATGTTCATTGCTGACATTTATCTTACGAATTAAATCATCTCCTTCATTAGGCAAATTAAGAACAAAAAGATTTTTACACATCTTATTTGAAATTCTGAACAATTTTTGAATCGCTAGGGCTCTATGTCCAGCTTACTTCTTCTTGAGTTTCTACTGCAATGGTTTTCTCAATTTGGCTAGATCTTTAATGAATTCTAGAGCATAGGTAAGACATTCAAGAAACCTTTCCAATTGGTTCCTACTTAAGTCTTTTAAGAAAAATTTTCTATTTTTTCTGGAATATGTTTTGTTAGGATGATTTATCCAACTTTTATCTCTAAATCTAAAAACAGATTTCTTGTTCAGTATAAGTGTATTTGTTCATACCAAGAATAATACCATGATCAATGCATTTTTAGGCGATAGGTAAGATGTCATCTTTGTGCTATTATATGATCTTGAAAAAGACAAGGATATCATTAATGTCAGCAAGACAGCAGTAATTAAGATCTTTAAAGATATTATCCATTCTTCTTTGAAATATTTAAGGTGCATTTTTTAGATCTAATGGCATTATTATCACTTCATAATGTCCTTGAGGGGCACTAAACATAGTTAGAGGAATGTTTTCTTCATCCATTTTTATATGAGAATATTCGCTTTTGCAATCTATCTTTGAGAATCAAGAAGCTTCTTAAATTCTATTGAAAGGAACTACTTTATTAGGAATATAATAACTATCAAAGACAATATTATCATTAAGCATTTTGTAATTAATTAGCATTCTAGCTCTTCCTCTTTTCTCTTCTGCATGATTTCTTACCATAAAAGTAAGACTAATGTGAGGACTCTTACTATTTCTAATTGACCATTTATCTAACAGCTCTTTGATTTTCTTATCAAATTATTAGATATCCAGGTGTGATTTTCTTATCAAATTATTGGATATCATGATGAGTTCTTGGCATAATTGTTCTTATTGTTCAACAATCTACTCTTTAATGGATAACTCAAGTAGTTAGATTGTTAGTGCTATGTCATATTGTGTAGGCATTGCCTTCTTACCACACTGGCTATGTGTAAACTCAATCTTCTGATGAGTGTATGTTTTATTTAATTTTCTTCTTATGAGTGTATGCTTTAGTTAATTTATCTATGGGAATTGCGTGATCATTTATTGTGAATATTATTTAGTTCATGGACTGTGTGCATGGAGAATATAGCATCTCTTTCTAATAATCATATTATGAGAGGGTTGATCAGTAACCCATAAAATTGATATAATGCATTGGACTCCTTCTATTTATATAGATAACCCTTCTATAGTTTCATTGTAGCTCATAAACGCTATTATCAACTATCCTTATTTGTAAAGGATTCTTGGCTTTTTTCCGGGTAGTTAACGCTAAGGTACCCCGACATATGCGACATTAATTTTTCAGGACCTGAGCTTTTGTAGTGAATCCTTCAGTACCTCAACACTTGCTGAACGAATTTTTAGGTACCCTCCGTTTTTTCTTAAGCCCTTAAACTTTTAAAATTTTCACTTTAACTCCAATCCTTAAAAACTTACTTTCTAAAATTTTAAATTTGTGCATGTGCAATTTATGTTATTAGTAGTATTCTCAATCCTTTTTCATCTGGTATCAGAGCCACGTGATCGAAAATAATTAAGATAATTAAGCTAATTAATGACTAATTAAACTAATTAATTGTGATTAATGCTTGAATCATTACCTGCCTGCCCTAGTCTGAATTATTCTTATATTGTTCACTCACTAAAAGAAATTACTGCAGTAGCACCTCAATTAAATTATATCACTGATATAGTTTTAGAAGTAAAAGCAAAATTAGTCAAAATTAATATTGAAGTCAAAGAGTTTAAAAAATAATAATCTGTAATTCACCTCTCTCTAGTTAACGAAGTTAGGCATAGCGGAAAAGTTATTTNTAGTATTAGTACTCCATTTCATCATAAATATTCTTTTCAAAATCCAAAAAACAAAAATCTACTTCCTTTGCATGATATAAAAATCCAAAAAAAAGTAGGAGAAAAATCAGCTGAAAAAGCAGAAAAAGAACAAGAGGATAGAGTATAAGCAGTATACTTTTGAAGAATTACAAAACACATTTGAGAAAGAACAAATTCCAGAAGAACTAAATAAGATTTTGAGCGCAATGAGTGATAAAAATGACGTGTTGTCTGATGATAATGAAGAGACAAACAATGTCTAACTAGAAGAAGAAATATATCAGTAGATAAATCTGATTAAACTAGAAGATAAATCTGATTAAACTAGAAGATCTTAATGTGTTACCATTAGAAGAAGTTAGAAGAAAACTTGATAAAAAATTATGGTAAAATGGTTGTTAATAAAATTGAAGA
>NCQV01099791.1:1965-13745 GCA_002740545.1 Lophocereus schottii
TTATGTATCCAAAACTATTGAATGATTAGATGAGGATGTTGGTTAATGTGAAAGTGAAGGTTAAAATTTGTTGGGCATCCGATCACTCCAAATGTATGAAGATACAGGGGAAATATTGGAGGTGTCATAGTTAAATAATCATTAATTTAACAGATGTTCTATAACAATAACATTTCCCTAAAGTGCGGGTTCAGTCTCACCAAGCATACGAAGGAAAGAAGCTTTTCAGGCCCATAGAGCAAAGACCCACATGGCCCATGAAGCCTTTGTTAGTCACTGACTTAGATTTACCGCATTCAGGCCTATATGAGGGTCTCTTTCTCATTAGGAAAAGGTAATGCTTAACTATTACTCATTCCCCAAATACCCATCACAACCTAATCTCATGAACTAACTTAAGTATCAGAGGGGTTTCTCCCAGACAACCCCCCGAGTACAATTGTGTTGCAGGTATTAGCCAATATCGACTCAACACACCACTAACGTGTTTTGTGCCGGGTTGACGATCGGAAGAACAACGGAACTTAATCAGCTCAGGCTATCTTTAGCAACAAGAAGGATTAGTTATTCACCAAATTCATACCACAAACAGTTATAATGTATAACAAGGAAAGTTCTCTTAGATACATAACAAATATAGATTTGGAAAAAGCCTACGACATAGTTTCTCCTAGCTTGACAGTTTTAGTTAAAGGACAATCCTTGAATTTTTTCCGAAGTGGTAGAGGACTTAGATAAGAGGCTCCTATAGCCCCTGTTTGCTTGTCCCAGTGACGGATTATCACAACAGAACTATTAAGGATTGCCACTAATGCATCTCAGTTCTCTTTTAATCCTCTATGTAATAAAACATAATTGGCTCATCTATGTTTTGCTGATGATTTATTATTGTTCTTTAAGGAAAATGCAAAGAGTGTGACTTGTTTAGATCATGCTCATTTTTAGCATTTTGTAGGAGCCGTTAATGAGTTGGAGCGAACTATAGCGATTTAAGTTGTATACAGTGGGTTGGATTAGCAATTAACAGGTTAGAGTAGGTATAAGATTATGTGACAAATTGGGAGTAGATTAAAGCACGTTGGCGTGTTTTGGAGCCTTTTTTTAGTGGTTTCAAATGATTTTTTGAGCGCGCATGGTTATCGATGACTGTTCTTTTGGAATAATGTTTGATTTTTGTTATACTAGTTTACATTATATCCATAAAAATAATGTAATAGAAGAGTCAAACATCAACATAATGCACTATCAAAAGTTGGTTTATGATAACCATTTGTAAGTATGTAAATGGGTTCCATTAGAACAAAAAGTTGCATATATAAGTGTAATGGTTGTTTGTCGATGATGAAATCATGTCAATATTAGATTCCTACATTCATTCATTACTTGTTTGCTTGGCTTTTTGTGTAATCTAGTGTTGGGGTTTGTTGTTAGCTTTCTTAAAGCTCACATGGAGTTTTCAAATATGTTTTGATGAAAAACAAAAAGAGATTAATCAATTAACATGTTCATCATGCTATATTTGAATTATCTTAATAATTATTATTGTTTAAATGTGCTATATTTTTGAAGTGGATATTGGAATATTAATATTACTTAATTGATTTTATATAAGATGTCACAATATCTTTGAGATGGTTTAATATTCAAATTTGATTATGAGATTGTGGAAGCTATATTTTTCATGTTAAAGATTTATTATTAATGGAATAATATCTCATGAAAATATCTTGGAAGATTATGCTATAATCATGGAAGGTTCCAGTTGATTCTCAGCCAACATATTCAGCTCAAATCAAGGAAAGTAGCCATTGGAATTACTTGAGCAAGAACAGAGAAAATCAAGGGCTTGGGATGCCAATTCAAGGCCTTGAAATTAGGCATGAAAATTGGTTGTCCACAAGATGTTCAAGGTCATTTACCATATCTTTCACCACCCTTCTCTGCACCTCATATCTATAAAAGGGGAAAAGTTTAGCAGCTGAAGAAGGGCACAAGAGCAAGCATTTGATTGGCATACACTTACTAAAGTGACTCTTTTGCATACTTTGAGATTATAATTGCCTGTATTGCATTTCATTATATTGTTCAAGCTGTAATTGGGTTAGACAATAGAGTTGAAGGGTAAACTCTGCCAAGCCTAGTTGAAGGGTTTAACTTGTGACTTAGAACTTAGAGTAAAGGTACTCTACAGTTGTAATCATCCCTCCTAATAAGATTAGGTTAATCCTAGAGTTAGAGAACTCTAGGCGAGGACTAAGCTTAGTTAAGGCTAAACTCGTTAAAAAGTTCTTGTGTCTTGTCCACATTTATCCTTCCGTTCTTTATTTCGATTAGCTTATGATATTGATCATCACCCTATTCACCCCCGCCTTCTAGGGTGATTTAACTAGCCAACAATTGGGATCAGAGCCTAACCCACTGTACTTTGACCTTACCGTTAAGTGGAAAACAATCATGGCCACCACCAGAAAAGGCTATTATGATTAAAGTCGCTCTACCACTAGACCACTGTTATTTAGAGGCACTAACTTCTCTTGTTGGAAAAACTTGATGAAAATCTTTATCAAAATTGAAGACTATGAGTTATGGAACATTGTAGCCAAGGGACCATATGTTCCATTGACAACTGTCGATGGAAAAAGTCAGCCAAAAATCGAGGAACAATATACACGGGAGGGCTTCACAAAACTCTCTAAGAATTTGAAACCTATGAACATTTTATGTTGTGGTGCTAATGCCAATGAATATAACTGTATTTGTTCTTGTGAAACAGCTAAGCAAATTTGGGACAAACTAGCTATGACAGACAAAGGAACGAGTCAAGTGCAAGAAACGAAGATCTACATGCTCACTCACCAATATGAGTTATTCAAAATGCAACCGGATGAGTCTATCAAGGAAATGTTTACATGCTTCACTGATATAACCAACAACCTTAAGTCCCTTGGCGAGTCCTATACAAATTAGGAGATGGTGAGGAAGATTCTTTGACGTCTTCCTAAGAACAAATGGGGTCCTAAGGTCACCGCAATTGAAGAGGCTCAAAACCTCAAGACCTTAGCTCTGGATGATTTGCTTAAAAACCTTATGACTCATGAAATTCATCTCAAAGAAGATGAAGAAGTAGCTCAAACAAAGAAAGGAGTAGCCTTTAAAACTGCAAACGAAGACCTCATGTCCTCGGAAGGCGAGTCATGCAAAGAAGATGAAGATTATATGGCAATGATTACTAGAGGGTTGAAGAAAATGCTCAAGTTAAAAAGATTTGACCATAAAAAGTTTTTAAAAAGGGGTCTTCATCAAAGAAGAATGAGAAATTCACAAAAGGTACAAAAATTTTCTAATAATAAAATTTAATCTAATATGGGTCCTTGTTTTAGTTGTGCTTTGCCAGGGCATATCGCAAAGGACTGTCCAATCTTGCAAAAGAAAGCATAAAAATGGAAGGAGAAGGTCAAGTAAGAATTCAAGAGAGCAATGATAGCTGCGTGGAGCGATAGCGATTCTAGCGATAGTGACAATGAAGAAGAACAAGTAGAAAATCGATGTTTCATAGCAAATGAAGAAAATATCCAAGAGGACAAAACCAAGTATAAAAGCTCAGATGATGTATGCTTGAGAGCCGGTGATGAACTTTTGTATCTTGATAGTGGATGCTTAAGGCATATAAGTGGAAACGAAACACTCTTTACCAAAATCAAGAGAAAGAAACACGGAAATGTCACTTTTGGCGACAATGGAGTTGGTAAGATCATAAGAATTGATCATATCGGTAAAGATCCCTCTAAATCCTTAGATGATGTATATCTTGTTGAAGGACTAAAGTTTAATCTCCTAAGCATATCCCAACTATGCAACAAAGGTAATAATGTGATCTTCAGCTCTTCTCATTGTATAGTACAAAATGCACAGGACAACAATACTATTCTATATGGTCCTACAATAGTTAATGTCTATGCCATTAACTTGAATAGCATCACTCCCAATAAAATGTCATGCTTTAAAGCCTCTCTTGATGATACTTCGTTGTGGCATCGTAGACTAGGTCATGCTAGCATGCACACCATAGAAAAACCTTCTAAGCAAGACTTAGTACATGGCTTACCATCATATAGGTATGAAAAAGACTACATTTGGGATGCTTGTGTAAAAGGAAACAAGTTCATAGCTCCTTTAAATCCAAAAAATGCATCAGTATTTCTCGTCCATTGGAATTGCTTCATATGGATTTGTGTGGCCCAATACATGTCTGTAGTATTAGAGGTAGCTCTTATATATTTGTTATTGTAGATGACTATTCATGTTTTACTTGGGTCTCTTTTTTGAAAAATGAAGCATTTCATGAGTTTTCAAAACTTTGCAAACAATTACAAATTTACAAAAATCTATCTATTGTCTCTATTCATAGTGATCATGGTAGGGAATTTGATCAAAAAGAATTTATTACTTTTTGCAATAATCTTGGTATTTCTCAGAACTTTTTAGCACCTAGAACACCTCAACAAAATGGTGTGGTTGAAAGAAAAAACCACACCTTAGAGGACATTGCAAGAACTATGCTTTGTGAAAGTAGCTTGTCAACATCACTTTGGCCTGAAGCGGTCAACACCGCCAATTATGTTTTAAATCGATGCTTGATTTGCCCATTTTGAAAAAGACCCCCATGAACTTTTCAAAGGTCAAAAACCAAACATTTCCTATTTTTGTGCATTTAGATGTAAATGCTTCATTCACAACAATGGGAAACAAAGGTTAGGTATTTTTGATGCCAGAAGTGATGAAGGTATTCTTGTTGGTTATTCCATGAATAGTAAAGCTTATCGTGTTTACAACAAGGGTACAAAATAATTGAAGAAAGTATTCACATTGTTTTTGATGAGTCCAATGATGGTAGGTTAAGCTCGTCTTCTTTCTAAGAGTTGAAACTAAGTAGATATGATGATGATGAGGAGGAAGATGATGTGAAAGCCAAAACATATAAGGAGCGTGAAGATCTATCAAAAGAACCAAACAATATGCCTCCTACTAATGAAGAGCCAAATGCTGTGATCGAAGAAGAAGCATCACCTAATGCTCCAAACGAAGAGACCTCACGTGAACTAAGGCAAGGCTACAAATTCAAGTCATATCATCCTCCAGATAACTTACTCACCGATATATCCACAGGTATAAGAAATAGATCTTCTCTTCGAAACTTTTGTGCATTTTCTTCCTTTGTATCACTTATTGAACCAAAGAATCATTTAGAGGCCTTAGAAGACCCTAGTTGGGTTATTGCTATGCAAGAAGAGCTTAGTCAATTTGAAAGAAACCAAGTATGGTTTGTCACTTCCCGACCAAAGGACCATCCTGTAATTGGGACAAAATGCATTTTTCGAAATAAGTTAGACGAAAGTGGGAGTGTGGTAAGAAATAAAGCTAGATTAGTTGCAAAAGAGTATAACCAAGAAGAGGGTATAGATTTTAATGACACCTTTGCCCCGGTAGCTTGGTTAGAAGCCATTCGCATTTTCCTAGCTTTTGCATCATACATGGGCATTTAACTTTTTCAAATGGATGTCAAATGTGCCTTCTTGAATGGGTTTTTACAAGAATAAGTTTATGTTGAACAACTCCCCAGGTTTGAAAATCCCGATCTCACTAGTCATGTATTCAAACTTTAAAAAGCCCTTTATGGTTTGAAATAGGCTCGTAGAGCATGGTACAAGCGTTTGAGCAAATTCCTACTCGAAAACGATTTTTTACGTGGTCAAATTGACAAAACACTTTTCATAAAAAATAAGAGGGAGGATTTCATTATTATTTAAGTTTATGTTGATGACATTCTTTTCGGAGCTACTAACAGTTGTCTATGCAAGGAATTCTCCAATCTCATGAGTAAAGAATTCGAGATGAGTATGGTTGGTGAACTCACATTCTTCCTTGGTCTCCAAATTAAACAACTCAAAGAAGGTATCTTTCTAAATCAAGGTAAGCATGTATGTGAGTTGCTGAAGAAGTGCAAAACTGACAATGCTAAACATGCAAGCACTCCCATGGCATCAAGTGCCAAAATTGATCAAGATATTTATGGTAAGCCAGTTAATGAAAAATCATATCGAGGTATGATTGGATCCTTATTACATTTAACTGCTAGTCATCCAGAAATAANGTTTAGTGTGTGCCTGTGATTTCAATCATCTCCCAAAGAATCACACCTCACTGCCATGAAACGCATTTTTAGATACTTGGCAGGTGGACTTTGGTACCCTAAAGGGGGAAATTTCTCTCTTGTTGGATATTTTGACATCGATTATGCAGTTTATAAGGTAGTTAGAAAGAGCACATCAGGAACCTATCAATTTTCGGGTCCGTCACTTGTCTCATCGCACTCAAAAAAGCAAAACACTGTGGCATTATTAATGGCAGAAGCCGAGTACATAGCAGCTGGAGCGTGTTATGCCTAACTTTTATGGATTATGCAACAGTTGCGTGACTGGCATCCATCTCACGAATGTTCCTATTCGGTGTGATAACGCGAGTGCCATCAACATCACCAAAAATTCAGTCCAACATTCTCGAACAAATCATATTGAGGTACGCCATCATTTCATTCGGGATCATGTTGAAAAAGGTGATGTGTTGTTAGAGTTCGTTCCTACAAATTCTCAACTTGCCGACATCTTCACTAAGCCCTTAAGTGAGGAACAATTTAATTTCATTAGGCATGCGCTTGGAATGATTAATATTGATGCATAGATTAAGGGGGAGCTATCATGAAAATTTTCTGATTACAGCTGTTTATTGTTGCACAAATTCAAGGCCTTCAAAAAAAATCACAGTACAATTCAAGGCCTTGAACTCTAGGCTGAACCTGATGTTTTTTGTTTCAACTGATTCAGGGGCTTGAACTTCCTATTTCAAGACCTTGACCAGATCTCACCTGCATTAATATATATTAAAAAGTTCATCCTAGGGAAGGATATCTAACTTTGATTTGTTTCCTCTCTGCTGGGGCATGTGGAATAGTTTTCCATTTTTGTTTTTGGGGAGCAGATTTTTACATTTCCAAATACTTTGGTTATCTTTCAAAATTTGTTTGTCTTATAAAATTGGTAATGATGTAAAATCTTTTAAAGAACTTTGGTTAAATCTTTTAAATCTTTTAAATGGTTCCTAATTAACTGGGAAAGCATGTGTATCTTTGGAAAATAGATTTTTTTTTTAATCATTACCTTTCTTAAAACCTTGGTTGAATGCTCAACAAACGCCTTCTCTCTCCTCAAATCATTAACCCCTCTTCTTCAAAATCTCCTTCTCTTTCCTTAGTACCCCTGGTGCGCATTACCGTTACCGAACAGTTGGGAGCTCTCACTTCGCCTCCAATTCTTCCTAAAATCGGTTTCCATGGCCAAGATCAGAGGTGGGAAGGGCGCCAGGAGCGTCAATCGAGCATCTAAAGCCCACTTCTCTGCCATTCATACTCCCTCTAAACGTCGATCTACTCGTATCGCCTCCAGCACCGGCAAGCGGACATACACCACCAAATTAGAGGTCCCTGTCACCATCTCTGAAGACACCTCAATTTCCAGGCAGAGCTCAGACTAGACTCCATCACCTCCGTCTTCCCCTGCATCATCCTTCCATGAGCACGACTCCATCTCCAATCGACCACCAACACTCCATCGAGGAAGCCTGCTTGACACAATTTTAGGTGACTGGCTTCCCTCCTTGGCTAGTCAAGATCGATTCCTTGCCTTTAAGACAAAACCCATTTCTGTTTGTGAAAAGCTTGATGTTCCCCTTTTTACATCAGAGAAATTAGGGTTCTTTGAGAAATTGGTGAAAGACAACTGTCTAAAACTGCTTGAATTGGGCAATGTGGTCTACCCGCGGCTTGTCAAATTATTTTATGCCAATTTAGAAATCACACTCTCCCCTAAAGGTCTCATTCTCGTGAGCAATGTTAAGGGTGTTCGTATAACCTTCAATCGTACTATTCTAGGATCAATTTTCGATCTCAAATTCACAGAAACAGCTCCATCTAGCCTGACATGAAAAAGGCTAAAGATCTTAGTCTAGCTGAGTATGCCTGCCCTGACAAACTGGCCAAGTACAAGCGCAAAAACAAACCCCTTCCTAGGTTGATTTAGTGGCTAGTGAACTTTCAATTGGTTTCAGAGCTAGTACTATTTTTTAAAGACTTTACCGTCTAATAGTTTGATTCTATGGCTAGTTATGATTTTGACTCTGATTGCTCTCTACTTTTTAAAGGTACTAATTATTTTTTATGGCAGAAAACAATGGAACAATATATCAAGCACAAAAGTCTCGATCTTTGGGAGATGACGGTCAAAGGTCCAATAGTTATTAAGAAATCAGAAAATGAAAATGCTGAAAATTATTACAAATGAATATCCAAAAATTTTAAAGTTATAAACATTTTATATTGTGCTCTTACTGTTGATATTTATGAGTTTATCTCACATTGTGATAGTGCCAATGAAATTTGGGAAACTTTTTATAATTTATATGTTACTAATCAAAATGCGGTATTAAGTGAATTTGTGGCACAGCATGAAATAATCATGGAAGGAAATGTTAAACAAATTGAGGATTACCAACTACATGAAGAGCAAGAACATGAAAATTACAATCCAATTCAACAGTTTATACATAATGATATCAAGCATTCCCAAATTGAGGAATTTCTTGAAAATGATGAGAAAAATAATGATTCCAATTATTCATCTATTCTGCAAAGCAGTAAGGATGGGGTAACATCCATAATTGAATTTTCAAATAATAGTTTTTCTCCAAGTTGTTATATTTCTTATGATTTAAGTACCACACCAAATTTCAACTTTCAAAAATTCTTAATCATGGTGTTAAATCAAGAAAATATGTCAAGATTGAGGGAAAGAAAAATTTTACCTCATTAATTTTTCTTATTTCTAACAATTTCGAATGCAAGGAGAAAAGGGCATTAAGATTTGGTCGAGCAACTTCATTCTTGAAGAAATCAAAAAGGGATGCGCATGTTCGTGGGATATTATTGGTTCTTTATCTAAGTAATAATAATGAATTTTCAATAACATTTGATTCTCTTGAAAATTTAAGTGGACAAGGAAATATTGGAGCTTCGCAAATGCATATGGTAAGTTATAGTTTGTCAAAAGTAAAAATAAGGTAAGTTTCTTTGTTTTGTTATTGCTCAGATTTCAAGGCCCTCAAATATAGTTTATTTTTTTGAACCTGCAGGCAAAAACTGAGTATCTTTAATATGACCAATTCAAAACTTGAGTTTTTATGTCAACATCTTCAATAGTGATAATATTAGGATCTTAGTTAAACATAAGACGATGTTACTTCGCATGATCTACTTCCTATTTGAGGCATTTTGATTTTAAAATTTTTGAATTTTAATTTGCTTTATTATCTTTGGAATGTGAGCATGATTAATATTCCAATACATCTTATACTATTATGATATGTTATTATGCACATATGAGCTCAACGCAACTGCTTTTGTCCATCATTGTTATGATCCCTAATACTTATATTGCTTGTTTCTAGAAGAGAAAAATTATATCACTTGATCATTTTCGATAACCTTGATTTACTCTTGATAGGGGGAGAATTTTGTTACTATATGTTAATCCCTTGTTACATCCTCATGTTGCTTACGAGTATTTCAAGTCGATAAGCATTAGCATATGTGATTGATTTTGTTGTTAGTATCTAACCGCTTACATGTTTTTTATGAGTCCATAAATTAAGGGGGAGTATCTTTCATTGATTTGTTAAGGGGGAGCTATACGTGTTTGCCATAATTTTTGTGCTTTAATTTTTCTTTCTCCTCTTGTGCTACATTTTTAATGAAATACAAAAAGGGGGAGAAGTATTTGGAAAACTTTTCATGGTGTGTCATTCAAAATTGTATGGATCTGTTATTTTCATTGGGCTTTGTTTTTCATCAAAAACGGTGAGATTTTTAGCTTTCTTAAAGCTCACGTTGAGTTTTTTAATATGTCTTGATGAAAGACAAAAATGGATTAACCAATTGACATATTCATCATGTTATATTTGAATTATCTTAATAATTATTATTGTTTAAATGTGCTATATTTTTTAAGTTGATATTAGAATATTAATATTACTTAAGTGATTTTATATAAGGTGTTACAATATCTTTGAGATGGTTTAATATTGAAATTTGATTATGGGATTTTGGAAGCTATATTTTTCATGTCAAAGATTTGTTATGCAACACCCCCAGATTTCTAATTCTTTATTTACTACTGATTTAACCCGAATGGCAGCAGGAACTCCTAATGGGGTGTTACCGCCATATTCTCTTTTTGAAATATCAGGCTGGATATCATAACTGACATTTAAAACAAAGTCTTTACGAATCAAAGCCCACCATACATGGGTCCAAGAACTTTAACACAAAACTTGAACATCATAATTAAACCAACTAGATTCTATTACAACTTCTAAAATCCTTTTTAAGCACAACCAACATTCGAGCCTTGCTCTACTCTCCTGTCCCCAGTCCCAAGTACACCTAATCATCTGAAAACAAAACATTTTATAACAGTGAGATAAATTCAGTAACATTCACCCCCAATAGTCAAAGACACGTACAAATTCATTTTTGAAAACATTTTAGAGAAAGGAGGAAACAACAACACGTTTTCAAGGTACACAACCTATTATCACCATCTTCCTTTAAAAAAAATCAATTTCAGAATCACACTTCCATAGTTCCATTCAAAATGTTCAGTTTCAGAGAAGTCTTGGGTGAGTGACTCCAGTGGGTCTCATGGCCTGCGCTCTAGCATAGTGCAGTCACTCAACTCTTTCTTGGCCTACCGCCTCTCAGGTGGTTACCGCTTAACTTTCCTGACCTACCACTATTATGGGTGGTTACCGATAACCTGGCCCATGTCTCGGTTGAGCACGTAGCCGCTCACATGCATGCACCTATTACCCCGGGAAGGCTATGGCTTTCAATCTATTCCAACCGATTTAACTCATCCTATTTAGTTCCTTTCAGTTAATGGATACCAGCTTGACACATTCAGTTTCATTCAGATTTAAATACTTTTCCTAATAGAAATCAGAATGCAGAAACAAAACTTTAAATACAATCACAGTAAGTTTCAACTTTTACAATAGTAAGTTTTAACTTTTACAACATGGAGATTTCCAACTTCCAAAACAAACACAGCATTCAGTTCCCATCAAGGAACCATTCATAAATTTTACATCAGCATTCATCCCATCGGAAAGGAATGCCAAGGAATCAATACAAGAACTGCCAAAACTTTCATGATTTCAGTAACACAGGGGAAAGGTTAGGGCATGACTGTTACCTGGATACCGTACAATTTACGGGCTCCTTCACTTTAATGAGGGTTCACTGCTCCGCACCTGGGCCCACAAACAGCCCATAGTCAGTCCACATTCATTGTAGGGCACCCCCGGGCCTCCCCCAAATTTAAAAATACGTTTTCTAGATCTTTATTCATCCAACCCTATCCGGGGTAAAGGTTCAGCTGGCCAGTTATAGGTCCAAAAAACATTATAACTCTAGTTCCTGATATCCTATTACAGTATTCAGGGTCAATCTGGAAACCTTACAATGTCCTCTATCTTTTCTATGTTTAGAGCTTGGCTCGGTTCTGCCCCGAACCTAGTCAAATTTCTGTTTCTTCCATCAATGCCAAATACTATCTTCCCCAAGACAGTCCCGGTAACTTTTATTGAAAGTTGGGCCACGCTACTCCAAATGA
>NCQV01099792.1:0-13351 GCA_002740545.1 Lophocereus schottii
TGTTGCAGAATTTCTTGTCTAATTTATTTTAGCCTCGAAATTTGCGTTTACAGGAAGTTTTCTCTTCGTTGAAAGAGCAATCTCCATTGCTCTTTTCCATGGCCTAAAATTGCTTGATCCACTGAGTCTGATTTTTAGATCAAGCGATCCAGGTCCGTCCGAGGGATGAACAAATAAAAGATTCTGCAGTTCAATGAAATTGTTGCGATTTCTCTGTCATTGTTGTCCTGATTCAATGGAAAACAACAGGTTTTGGTTGAATTTGATCGTGATCATCAACCAGAAGATTCTCCAATTCTGCACACAAACTTAGATCTCATCGTAAAGCTCTGATACCATGATGATTTGGTGGTCCTCCATGAATAATGATCTTGAGATGAGAGAGTTCGAAGAGTTCAGAGAGAGAGAGAGAGAGAGAGGGAAAGAAAAATACTACATAATTGCAAAATGGAGGTGAAGAATATTATTCAGCTCAAGCCATTCTATAGGCAGTTTTTGTGTAACTGACTGCATACATCAAGGAAATATCTATCACAAATATCAGCCAATTGCCAACTCATTTGCCAGCTCAGCAGCCAGCAATCTTAGTATCTCCAACAGGGTAAAAATCGAAAAGCAAAAGCTAAATCCTCCATGTTTATTGTAAAGAGCTAGTGCAGCTATGCCCTTTAGTTTTTTTTTTAAATAAAAAGGCTTTATTTCACATTGTTTTCATCTTCATGCAATTACGGAACAGATTTGGAGGGTCAACTGATACAGCTAAAGCTGCATTTTTACTATTGTCCTTCAATTTGTACGTGTGAGAAATTAACGAATTAAGAGAATAGTTAGGAAGTCTTTGAGCTTAGACTTTGTGGGTCTTGCAGCACCAGACAAGCCTTAAGTAAGCTAGACCTAGGTCAGGTCAACCCATGCCTATATGAACGTATTATGAGATGGGTCGACTTCTAAAGGTGCAGTGTGATATAAAGGGGTGTTTAGTAAACAACTTTTTGGATAACTTTTTAAATCAAAATTAACTGTTTGATCTAGTAAAAAAGTTAAGTTGCGTGTTTGGTTAAATGGCCTCTTGGATTAGCTTTTCAGGCCCAAAAAGTTAATTTGAAAAAGCTACTTCTATTATCTTTTTAGAAGTTTTTTTGTGCAGAATTAGTTTTTTGCCTTACAACTTTATCAGAAATAGCTAATTCAGACAGCTAATACAAACAACTAATTCAGACAGCTAATACAACAGTTAATTCAAAAAGTTAACAATTAATATTTAATAGCTAATATAAATAATTAACAAATAATAACTATTTGCTAAACAGTTTGCTAAACAGGGTTAACCTCTAATGATCTTATAGCATAGCTAAAGCAACCCGCACAATTTGATGAATTTCAGCGTAACCCATCAACCCGCAGATCACTGAAGGGGTAGCACTGCCAGCCCTAATTGCCACCTCTAGGCCTAAGAAGGTGGGGCCTACTTATGATGAAATTTGTGTGACAAGTTTGCAGAAAACCCAAAATTAATCATTTTCTAATTCTTTTATTTAATTTTTTCCAAAAAATTACTTCGTACGTGGGGGCATCAAGCAAGCCGAGAATGATGAACAATCATAATTATCTAACTCAATGGGACGTAATTAAGCAATTAGCGAGCCAATTAAGGTGAGCTATACTACCCCTATAAGCTATAGCTTCCCTTGAGTGAGGAATGACTATTCCAAGCTTAAAATTCGCAACAAACTAATCATTTCCCTCTCTGGCATCACAATTGACAATTAAAATGATATTCTTTTTCAATGAAGTGTCTACAACGGTGTTTTGAAAACCGAATAATTTTAACCTTTGGCCATTTAAAAGTAGTTTTTTATATCTTTGGGTTAAAAATAATCTTTGCTAATTTTATTTCTGATATATTATCCTTCTCTATTTATGTCAATTTACACTGGTAAGTTATCTCTATAAATTAATTTACTGAGCTCATGTTCTTCAATGATTCATGTGAATATCTAAAAGTTAACCATTTAAATTAAAACAATTATCCACTCCTTAAACAACTATCAGACAAACAAACAGTCATATATCTACTACTATATCTCAACAACTAATTTTATCGGACAAGACAAATCTTAATCTTTTACAACTCTTCGGTCAATATCTTATCTAATTATCATTTTAAGTTTAAGCAAACTTAGCTAATTTCCACAAGCATATTTTAATTTGATATACCCACGAGCAACACCCATGCTACGAGTATACGATGAGAATGAAGAACAAGGCTCCTACTTTTATTTTGATGAAACAAAAAGCCCATCTCTAAGAGATAGGGTTGGGCAGGCCCAAACTGGGTTTTGAAATTTCTGGACCAAAAATGGGCTATTGGAACATTAAATAAAGCCCATTAGAGCCCAAAAACCCATCAAGAGGAATTAGGGTTTTACGACTTCTCCCACCCCCACACTAATACGTTCTTCTCTTCTTCCCTTTTGCTGCTTTCTGCTCTCGTCCATTGCCGCCGTCGAGGTTGCTTCTCTCTCTATCTCTCCATCTTTCTCTCTCATCCGTTCCATTATTGGCGGATCTTGAAGCTAACGGACTGAGATTGCTGATGAATTGCAGGGTGAGGTAAGTTCTAGAAGGAAAGAAGAGCGAGAATGGTGGAGAAGACTAAGGGAAGGAAGGAGGAGGTTGTAACCAGAGAGTACACCATCAACCTCCACAAACGCCTCCATGGCTGGTACTTTCTCTCTCCTAAGCAAATCATTCAGTTCAATCTTCATTTTCGATGCTACCAAATTGATCGATTTTTCCTTCTTCGATGATGCGATTGAGATTCTAGGTTCTATAGTGTTCTAGTATGATGTATTCGAATCCTGGTTGAAATCTTAATTTGTAGAAATTAGGGATTGATGATGACTGAACCGTTCGATGCATGAATGCTAGCTGCAACTCAAATGTTTGGTTCGATGCATGAATGTTAGCTGCAAATCAAATGTTTGGTTTAGATTCTGTTTGTTTTTACGTAATCTTGTTTCTCATAGTATCCTCATCTGTCATGGTATGTATGCTCTTGCAGTGTTTAACCTAAGCATATTGACTGGCAATAGTTGCAAGAAGTTGTGGTTGCTGATGAGTTGTTTTCCTTTGATTAATGACAGTATGGGCTTGATTTAGGGAAACTGTGAGTTGGTCCTCAATAAGTAGTATGCTTGATCTCTAGAAAAGAGTTGTTAGGCATGAATGAGGGATGCTATGAACTTCGTTTTTGACCTTTCTTTTCGCTGATGTTATATTGGGTTGGATGCCCAATGTGACTGAATTCTGATGGAGAGCAGCATTAGTTATTTGAGCCAGATAACTGTGGGATACATGGTATTTGTAGACATTGTTTTGATTGTATTACAGCAAAAAGGGGATTGTAATTGCACCGGCTGCTTAGTTGTTTCTATTTAGCTATGTGTTCTTGTCAAAGAGATTCACATAACTTCTGGTTAAGAAACCGATTATGTTGATTTCGAAGCGTGGCTTCCCGCAACCCTGGTTTTGGTGGGGGTTTTGGGCTGCTGATAAGTGATATCTGACATAGTTGGGTTCCTGATCAGAGTTGCTAGGCATGAACTAGGATGATATCAATGTTGGTTATTTCCTCAACTAGTGTTTTTTTAACCCTTTTTTCCCGCCCCCGGTGTGTGGGGGGGGGGAGTGTTGGTTGCCCTATGATCATTTGTGATGTTTTGGAGCTATGAAACTCACTGGATGCCTATAACAAATCAAATTTTGACTCTACTGTGACACAGATGAGGCTTCCTGTAACAATTAGGAAGGCTGCTAGGTCAATTCCCAAAGCTCTTGCTGTCTTCAAGAGTTGATTTAGTTGATGTTTGTTTGTGATTGTGACAAGCTAAATTTGTTTGAATTGCAGCACATTCAAGAAGAAGGCTCCAAAAGCCATAAAAGAAATCCGTAAGTTTGCCGAGAAAGCCATGGGGACCAAAGATGTGAGAGTGGATGTCAAGTTGAACAAGCAAATCTGGAGCAGGGGGATCAGGAGTGTGCCAAGAAGGGTCAGGGTCCGAATTGCTCGCAAGAGGAACGACGATGAAGATGCCAAGGAAGAGCTTTACTCACTGGTCACAGTCGCAGAGATACCCCCTGAAGGTTTGAAGGGATTGGGCACCAAGGTGATTGAAGATGATGATTAAGTTAGCTCGTTTTGTTGAGACAGACGCCTAGTTAGAATTGAGTTATTCCTTTTTTTGTGTGTGTTTTGAAACGTATTGGGTTAACCTGTTATCCTGTTCATCAATCTTCAGACATGTCGCATATGGATTTAAATTTTGCCTTTTCTCTAGCTTTGACTGTCATCCAACTGTTACCTGCAATACCAAGTGACTGCAGATTTTGGTTTGGCTTGTGCCTTTTTTGTCTTCCTTTGTTATTCTGGAATCTTGGTAGCTCAGAATTGCAGTCTACTTGCGAGTATGGTGGCCCTCAAGGATCTCGCAAACTGATTATGACACTCTGGTGCTTAGCCTAACTGGAGACGGTCAATTCCGAAATTTGGCAACGGTTGTTATCCAAAAGGCGACTCTTTTTCTTGAACTTTCTTGTCCAAAATTCTCCGTATGGACCACAACCCTGCTCTGGGGTGACGGTCATTGCAGAAAATTACATGGGAGGATTCTTCGGCCTGCTGTGTTTACGCGAAAGTGTAAGGTTGGAAAACAAACCTGCATGTCGTCGCAGGTGAACTCGTGGACTTAAATTGCTTTTTCTCCCAGAAACGATTTCTGTGATTGTAATCCGTAATTAACTTGTGCTAGGTTTCATCTCACACTGTGTAGTTATATTGACATAAGCTTTTGCTGTATTGACGTTAAGCTGTCTCTCAGAAATGCGTATCATAAGATGACACAATTCCCCTGCCACTGAGGGACCCCTAGTGAAATTGTCTTCTTAGTCTCCCGAAATAAGCTCATTTGCCACCATGTGGGGATAAGATTCATTTCTCAAAAATTATCATATCAAGCGGTTAAATTATTTATTTGTTCGTTAAATAAGTTTGGCTTAATGTTGAGTGTAAATTTTTCCATTCTTTTGATGAATTGCTATTATCGCAGACTTTTTAAGCATTTCAGTAATATAAGTATTAAGTTTTATCTATATAAAATTTCATGATTTAGGTTTTTTTTGGCGATGAAAGGGAAGAATTCATTTATTCATTAGCCATATAGCATCTACAAGATATATTTGATGCGAGTAAATACAATTTCTAATGCCAAAATACAATTTGCAGCGCGAGAGAACTATTTTTTCACATATTGCTCGATCGGCTTCCCACAACCGCTGTTTCCGCATAAAACATGGAGAATAGATTCACAGATCTATTGTAATATCTTCTTGAAAGTAGACATGTTGATCTAGCGCAATTTTCTCGGGTGAGAGACTTTTCGTACGTGACAGACTCCATTTGAAGTGTTGAATTCGATCGAAGGGCCGCTTTGCAATAAAGTAGGACTTCATCCTACAAAGTCAAGTGACACAACTATGCAAAGACAAATCAAAATAACCATGATAAAAAAAACTCTCACAATCGGAGAGAGAAACAACTCTCACAATTGAAGAGAATTACTACTAGTAAATAAAGTACTACTAAAAAAACAAAAGAAAGCAGTAAATAAGAAGGCGAGCATTGTCGAAAACCAACCATCCTGGTCTTCTACAATAGGAGATTGTAGAAAAGAAGATAGAAAAAGATGAAGGCAGATCCAAAATTTGGTGGAGAGATGAAAAAGTTAGGAGAATGGGGTTGGAAAGTTTGCGAGATCAAGATTCCACTTGGGCGACTACAACTTCTTTGTTTTTTTTTTTTTTTTTTTTTTTTTTCAAGTCAACTTATGTGGATGAAGGAGATTTTTTTTTAATGTACGGTCTGATGTGTCACTTTAATTCATTTATCTTAATCTCTAATAGCATAGTACTATAAACTTACACTGGGGCACAACAATTAAATAAAAGTTAGTTGTCAACATACGTGGTATGAAGGGGTTGTTTTTTAAAACGAATGTAATTATTTAAAATTATTTTTAGGAGGATTTTTTAAGCACTTTTGTAAAAGGGGAAAAACTTGTTAAAAGGTTATTTGTTGGCTAGAACCTTTTTCTTTTTTGGGTATCATAACTGATTGTCGATTTAGGCCCTGGGTTCATTTTAGGAGTCATAACTGGAATTGATCGTATCGATATAATATTAGGAATTGGAATTGGAACCATTTGACCGGTTTTGGTTCTGAAACCAAAATAGTTTGATTGGCTTTGGTCCTACTTTTAGGTAATTGTTAGTCATGGTCATCCTTGCATCCCATAAACCCTAAACTATTGAGCGTTCATGGGTACTACTGGATTGCAATCCATTGGTGGGACTCACGATCCATCATTTCAACGTTTAACCCACAATCCAGATGGCTGGGATTACAATCCAAACCTCATCAATAATTCAACTCTGTGCATTTTTCTTTGTTTTTTGGGCGCTCTAAATTAATTTTTCAATTTCTTTTTGATTACACAAAAGTTATGTGTTGTGAAGTGGGTTAATGACAAATATTTTATTTAATGATCCAAATTGATAATGCTTACATTGTGAAGATGATAGATCAAAACCCAAAAATTTAGATAATGGGATGACGTGGAATGATAGACCTTTGCATAATGATCTTAAGAATGAATCGTGCACTAAGGATGCTCTTAAATTTAATTATAAAATCGACTATCCCATTTTTTTAAAAAAGTGTCCAATAACAACCCCTAACCCGGCTTGATCCAACCCGCCCCAACCTTTCTGGGGTTCGATTGATGATAAATCAACTCCGGGCCTATTCTTTTCGTGAGTATATGTGGCCTCCACTCCTTTTCACCCCCTTTCATTCTCTCCAACTCCTTTCTACACTCTTCCATTCCTTCGTACTCCGATTCACTTCTTACCACGTACTCCACTCTGTCCATACTCCTCCATTCCACTATGTATCACTCCATTCCACTATTTCTACTATTTCCTACTATATTCTTTCCCACTCTTGCATATAATAAACCATTCCTATATATTTCAGTCCACTCCTTCACATTTCGCTGTATTCATTTCCATTCTACACAATAATATATCCACAAAAAGAACATTCTTTATAGGCCCATAGGGTTAAATATTGAGCTGAAAAAGCAAGCGTTACAAAAAAGGCCAGGATAACAACCCCTAACCCGAGGGTGGGGGGCCGGACTAACGGTAAACCGACTCGTTCCGGTGCCCATAGGGTTGAGTGTTCGGCTCAAAAAACCAGCAGAGATACACTCTTTAAGGGGTAATATGGTAAGTCTGCATACAAAAGCCGATTGAATCGGGTAATCGGGTTGTTTATTCGGATAAACGATAGACACAGAAGCAAATTGGCAAATTTCTACGTTTTGTTTCCCCAAAATCCGAAATCCGAATCCCTAACTAACATCACCTTTCAATTCGATTTCTCTGTCCTCCATTGCAGCACTTTGATTTGAGTTCGTTCTTCATTCAAGACGTCTCTAATTGAGGTTTTCATTAACGAAGATGCCATCAAACAAGCATTACCACAAAGAAAGGGCTCTCCGTCGAAAGTAAGCTCAAATTTCTTCTTAATTTCTCTTTTGTAGCCAAAATGATTGTGTGAAAGTATATTAGCCTCCTTTTTCAACTTTCCTCTGGTTTGATTCAAATTGTTAATGGTTGAATCATTGAACTTTCATGTTTCTCTTGTGAAAGTTAGGTTTTATACCGGGTTTTGTTGATTTCTATGAAATAGTATGCAGATTGATAGAATCAGTTTGTCTTGTACTTTTCTTGTTATTATTGGGTTACAATGATTTCGAATCTTGCAAATGAACTTACATGCTGCCAATGGCAGATTGTGAGATGTTATTGGGTAATGTTACTTATTGAGCAAAATAGTGATTACAGGAAATTGCCCATGTACTCATCAACAAGGAAAATTCCCTAGCCTAATTGAAGCTTTTCCTGCTAATTAGGGCTCACAATATGGAGCCTTTGTCATCTTTGCAGCTGTGAAATGGCGCTTATGCAGCGTGAATTCTCTTTTCAGCTTTCACTGATTTGGAAATAATTTTGAGGGTTTCTTGCTTTTGAAGTTATAGGTTTGTGAGGCCTTTAGCTTAGATAACGGCGTGAACCTAATTTGCCTGGCAGAAGGAGGTTTTTGATACCGTTCTGCTATATGCTTTTGTGAACAATGGCTCACATGCGAGTGTATGTTTTACAGGGAGGAGAAGCCGGAAGAACCAGAGCAGCCAAAGTATCGTGATCGTGCAAAAGAGCGGAGGGAAGACCAGAATCCTGATTATGAGCCCACTGATTTGGGGTTTCATGCTGTGGCTCCTCCAGGGACAGTTGATCTCAAGTGAGCCTTTTCTAGGGGTCTCTTCTTTTAAGTTCTGTTTACAAATAATGTGGATGAGTAGCTTTAACTGACATTTTTCTGAGTATTGCAGGTCAGCTGACACTCATAAGCTGGCTATTGAGCGGAGCAAATACCTTGGAGGTTTGTATTTTTAATATATTCTAAAGGAGCTGCTAAGAAAGTAGCTCTTACAATGCTTTGAAGCATCATTTAATTAGGATTAGTTAGTTTGTTAAATATTTGTGCATTTTGAGAATGGCCCATTTGCATCTGAACTGTACTTGTGCTGAATTTGGGCCAGGTGACGTGGAGCACACTCACTTGGTGAAGGGATTGGACTATGCTTTACTTCACAAAGTAAGAAGTGAGATGGACAAAAAACCAGATGCTGCTGACGATACTGATGGAAAATCTAGGTAGGTTTTGCCCATTGTGCTCGTAGAATATTGTTGTTCTTAGTGTATGGGTGCAATATCATACAGGCATCAATTTGCTATCAATCGCGCTAATATTAGTCTATCAAGTATGGCCCTAACCAATTTGTGTGATTGATTTATTTAGTTGTCTGGGTGTGCACATTGATCAGCCACACTTTTGAGTGACCTTATCACCTATTTCAGTGGTCATTTAGGTTCTGCTAGACTATTTGATTTCATGCAGGTGTTTGCTTGTTGCATTTATGACAAATTATGTTTGTTTCCAGAGCGGCCAAGGATGAGCAGCCATTATCATTTCGAACTGCTACTGCAAAGGTGCGTATACTTTTCTGGCCATAGATGGCATTGGTAGCATGCCATGCCGATTAAGTTTTTATCTTACTAAATTATTTATTTTACCTGTTGTAGTCTGTTTATCAATGGATGGTCAAGCCTCAAACTGTCATGAAAACAAATGAAATGTTCCTTCCTGGTCGTATGGCGTTTATTTTTGATATGGTAAGCTACTGCATCTTTGGTGATGCATTTTTATTGAGCTACTTTGAGTTTGAGCAATAGGAGGGCCATACCTTAACCAGATGCCTGTTTACGTTATTGACATTGTTAGACGAACTTGGATGGGAGTGGCAGCTTTCATGTCCCTTGAATTCTGATGGATTGTCCATATGTTAATCATCTTTCGATGAAGAAGACCTGCAAATCTTACAACTATTTTCGGTTTTCTGTTTAGTTTCTGATTCTTTTCTGATCAGCTAGTCCGTTGGGTTGTTGTGTGTGCTGGACCAGTCTTAATGTGAAGAGGTGCTCCTGGTTTTGCTCCTTGGGGTAAATTGTTGGTGGAATGCTTGGCGTCCACAAGAAAGACCAGGGTTTTATTACCCCTACGTTGTGTGCGTCTTAAATTTATCCAAGAAAAAGGAGCGCTCCTTGTTTCTGAGTAGTTTTGCATGATTATTCAATGGTCTTTTCTAGGTGAAATGTCCGAGTGAGTGATAATATTCTTGAGTGACCACTGATTAAAAGTTGATGCTTGTTCACGGCAGGAAAATAGTTATTCACATGACATTCCAACTGTTTTGCATAGAAGTAAAGCTGATTGTCCTATGCCTGAGGTTAGTATTCTTTTTTATTTTCTCTTCTTCTTTAGTGTGAGCTTCTATTTCTGAATGTGTCACTTTTCTGCAGGAAATGGTGACTGTAAATGTTGATGGTTCTGTGCTGGATCGGATTGCAAAAATTATGTCTTATCTTCGTCTAGGATCATCTGGGAAGGTTCTTAAGAAAAAGAAGAAGGATAGAGAAGCGAAAGGTATAATGTATCTTGTCAGTTGCCATCTTAATTCTCCAGGAGTCCTAAGCTGTGTTTTTCCGAGAGTTTCTTCTGCGGATATAAAATAAAAGTGCCACCGCCTATTCTTCAAAAGTTTTCTTTCTAAAAAGCTATACACGATGCCGTAATGGAGGCCGTGCTGGATTGGATGTTATCTTCCATAAACAAATATGTGCTCTAAGCTGTGGACTGTGGCATATCAATGAAGTGTTAAAACAGAATATCCGAACATGCTTCCTAGCTTCATGTTTTCTGGTTAAATCAAATTCAAGGATGGTAAAAGGGCAAATAAATTGAGTGCAACAAAGGTTGATGCAATTTATTCGACTTTGTGGCAAGTATGAGACACTGAATATTAAGTAGGGCAGCAAAGGCATCATATATGACAGTCGTGTCCTCGGACCTGACACTGTTTTGACTTCCCTTTGTAGTTTCAAGTTCTAATACGTTTATTGAATCCTTGGGTTTGGCTGTACTAATGTTAATGCTCTATATATGGTAGTTAACCTATTGGCTATCCTCATGTCCTAAGGTTAGGGAAATATGGATGGGGCCTTGTTCTCCCTCCCTCTTACCCCTTATTATGGCAATTCCTGGAGCTTCGGGTTCTCTTCGAGGCTAACTTGCAATCATACATACTTGTAGCCGCTTTCTCCTCAGCTTCACTTGTGTTTGCACTAAGAGAATAATTTGGTTTTCTTCCTGTCTTGTCACCATGTAGGAAAACTTTCTGCTGTGATCAATGAGTATGATGAGTTTGAGAAACCTTCAAAACCTGATGAGTTGTCATCCAAGAAACAGAATGGAGAAAATCTCCCCCCACCTCCTCCACCTCCAAAGAAGAATAATGTTGATTCTAAAGAGAAACAAGGGCCAGCAGTTGCTCGAGCTGAAGAGGATGACATATTTGTTGGCGCTGGAGTTGAATATGAAGTGCCCAGCAAAGATATGAGTCAAAGCCCCATATCAGAAGACATGGAAGAGTCCCCTCGAAATAAAGAAAGAGGGCCCTATTTCAGTGAGCCGGTCTATGGACCAGTGCCACCTTCTGATCCATCCCAAGATTGGCATCAAATGGTGAGTAGAATCTTGATGATCAATTTTGTGGGTGCATATCTGCATAGACACATAAATCCTGCCTGGACTCTCCACATATACGCACTGTCAGGACTCTGTTAGCGTTTATGTGATGTTTGGTTGAATGTAATGTAATGCAATCAACATTATAATGCAATCCTGATTACTAGTTTGTGGTAATGATAATTACAAGATAGTTGTTATTTGCAAAAACTCTGCTACAACCAAACAAAACAAAGGAAACACAATTACAAACTTGTTTGCATTACAACGTGTTTATGTCCAACCAAACATTACCTTAGATTTTTGAGATTCCTGATGTGTTCTTCTTGATTGGTTGGTTTCAGAATGGTTATGATGCTGGCCAGGCCCAAGCGCTGGGTGCTGCCTACCACGGAGAGTGGCAGGACTACCAATATTCTGATCAATTGGCCTATACTGATCCGTATCTACAGCAAATGCAGTCTTATGATCAGGCAAATGTAAATATCCCTCAGGATCCTCGTTTCATGTCGCAAGAGGAGAAGGATCGAGGTTTAGGGTCTGTGTTCAAGCGGGATGATCAAAGGCTTCAACAACTCAGGGAGAAAGATGCTCGAGAGAAGGACCCCAACTTCATATCTGAAAGTTATTCTGAATGCTACCCTGGCTATCAAGAGTACAACCATGAGATTGTGGATAGTGATGATGAAGCTGACTTATCTAAAATGGATATGGGTGGACGAGTAAGTGCTTCTGTACCCTTCACCTTCTAACTTTGTCTCTGTTATGCCCTGTCCACCTGGCTTTCCATTGATATACTAGCTTTTATTATAAACCATGTCTAGTGATGTTTATTTTGGACAAGGAGGTACATATGGTCTGGGATTTGGGAGTAACTACGTAGAGCTAGGCTTTGTTGCCTGGACTCTTGACTTGACCTCAAGCCTATGTTAACACTCGACACCCTAATGTGGGTACGGGTCCTTTGATTCTTCGCTTTAGATTAGTGAGAAGACATGGTTGATTTCAACACCTAGAGGCTAATATTGGTAGAGTGGTAGATGGGAGCCGAGGAATGTCACGAATTAGGTGCTCTCAGCTGTATGGCAATATGAATCCTAGATGCTCTTTGTTGTAAGTCATCCCCCTTGGGTATTTTCTTGTCGCCACGTTATTGCGACAATGTTATGCTTATTGTTCTTTGGAAATGTCGTGCTTTGAAAATGCTGAATAGGCGAAAGGTCGTCTTCATCGATGGGACTTTGAGACGGAGGAGGAGTGGGCACAGTACAATGAGCAAAAGGAAGCAATGCCAAAAGCTGCATTCCAGTTCGGTGTGAAGATGCAAGATGGGCGCAAGACACGGAAGAATAAAGACCAGAAGCTCACGAACGATCTCCACAAAATCAACAAGATCATTGCCAGGAAAAAGGCAGAGAAAGGTGACAATGCTGATGGTTCTCTTTTTGATGATGTACAACAACCAGCAGGGAAGAAGCTTCGATTATGAAGTTGCATTCCATTGGTTTTGTTGCTGTTGTCGGTTACTAGACAGGGCCGATGTAAGATTTGAGCATGTGAATCTCTTTTTTGTGCATTGGCGCATTGTATTCTTCCTAAATTATATGATAGGTTATGAGCTTGAGTTGGATGAAGGGCGATGTACAACACCTCTAGCTAGCGCAATTCATGCTGAGAGTGTAACTCACAGGGATAGTGACAGATGTGAACATGTGAAGTCTATCATGTCCTGGGAATGATTGGAGGGTTGGTAGTTGAAAAGCTCTGGAATTAGGTGATGGTGGACTATATTTCATTCGTAAGGTTAGAGATCAAAACAAGAATGGCACCGTGTACCCCTTAGAGTAACAATTTAACAACGTAGTGTAATCAGCGACGTAATCATGAGAAGAAAATCGATGGGATCACTGTTATTCTATCCAATATGACATTAGGGCATCTATAAGTTGTCCAATTAGTCTAATTCAAGTGTTATCATTTGTGTTAGCTGGGAGGTGCAGGCGTTAAAATTTGCCCATGCTTGGATGTTGAATGCAATTTCCTTTTGGGGCAACGCTTTAGCCATGCTCTTTCCCTCAT
>NCQV01099804.1:623-15307 GCA_002740545.1 Lophocereus schottii
GGATTCCCCTGTTCAAGTAGGTTCACTCCTATCTATTGTCCCTATGCACAATATCTTAGCCAATTCAAAGCAAATGGCCATAGCGGCTAATAAGTTTGCTGCTTCTCACAGCTAAATCTTTTTTTATACAACGCACTCTCTTTTATTTAAATTCTTTAGGGATTCCCCCGTTCAAGCAAATTCACTCCCAAAACTGTATTTGCTTAGTTAAAATCGACAATCATTTGCTAATAGTTATGGCTACTATCAGTTACAAATATGAAAACTTCCTTTTTCAAACTCACCCTCGCTCACAACAAGAAACTTCATGGCATAAAGGCAGGGGTTTTGCACGTAACACATTCAAACACTTCAGAATCAATCAATCTCAACATAAGCCACACATGGCCTTGCAATCTACACGATTGTGCTTAATTCACAACCTAGACTCCCTCCTCACATAGAAACTGATTACAGGAAACCTCAAACCAGTTATAGTTCTACCTCAAACCATCCAACTACCATCTCGATCTCAATTTGATTATCTAGCATTCGAACCCCTCGATCATACTGAAAAGCGGTACATACACTGACCAATGCGTAACTTACCTAGCAAGCAAATGTGATTCAGCAGTGTGCTACATCCAATAGTTACAACCATATATACACATATATACACATATCTGTACACACACACACACACACACACACACACACACACATACATATATATATATCCATGTCACATTAACTTGAAGCGAACGCTTAGCAAGATGAATAAAACTTACAAGGCATGAAACTTAATTATATTCATGTATTACAATCAAGGGGTAAACATGCTCATTTCAACATTCATAAATTATTTCTAAAGCTACAAGCATGATTTAAATAAATAGGCAGGCATCGATTGGAGGTGTTCATTTATTATTTCGAAGTCACTATTCAAGTATAAATCAACCAACTAAGTAAGCATTGAATCGAATTGTTCATATATCATTTCAAAGCTACGATTCAGGTATAAATTAACAAACGAAGGAAGCATCGAATCAAGGTATCCGTATATCATTTCGAAGCTACTAATGAGGCATAGATTAACTAATTAAGCAAGCATTGAATCAAGGTATTCATATATCATTTTGAAGCTAGTAATACGCATGTATTAACTAAACTAACATATATCGATTCGAAGCCATTTTGAAGCATTAGTTAACTAAACTAACATATATCGATTCAAGGAAGCGTTAGGTTATTTCGAAGTAACTTTCAGGCATGAACTAACTAAACTTAACATACATCAATTTAAACTAAATTTAGGTGAAACAGAACATGCATAATCCCAATCGATTTGACTATTCCTAAACTCACACGCAATGTAACTTAAGGGTTAAAGCAATTTCAAAACTACTAATACTTAGGAGGTGAGAAGCACCCACCTGGACTCCAAGCTAAGGACCTGTTCTAAGGGTTTTGGGCTCGACTTTGGGTGTTAGAAAACCCCAATCCTCGACCCTTGCTCACTGACCAAACCCTAGTCCGAATGTCTTGCCAAACCTAAAACCCTAGCTTTCAAACCCTCGGCTCACATGTCTCTTAGAGGTCACCAATACTCGAACCCACTGGTGGCACCTTGCCAGGATCGGCTCCACCATGTTTGCCATGGTCGCGACCCATTTTCTCACTCTCGATCTCTCGATCTTTCGATCTCTCTGCCGCTCGGTTGTATAGGGCCGGCACAGCGCGACCCAGGGTGTCGCTGTCACTGTCGATGCCCGCTTCTCTCTCTCTCTCTCTCTCTCTCTCTCTCTCTCTCTCGGGTACTTGCTGGGGAGGGTTCAACGAGTAACCAGAACAAGAACCCCCCTCTCGCCTTTCCCACCGTGAAAGAAGGGACTTTTATCTTTTTTTTTTTTTTTTTTTAGATTCAAGCTAGCTTATCGACTAAATTAGCTAGTCTAATCTTGAACATAACATAACTCTTCATCGATTATTCATTCCCAAATACATCAAGGTTCGATTTATTAAATCTCGAAACTAATTCTAAGGTTGACAACCTATTGCATTCGGGTTTCTAATCGATTTAGTACTCATTAATAATCTATATTAACGCATACTAAAAATCATCGAGAGATTTTCAAAACTAATAATGATAATAATATTAATAGCAACGAAAATATTCTTTTTGCACATAAGCGCATCAGTAATAATTTAACTCGTATAGTTAATAAAAATATGATTTTATAACGTAAAAAGTAATACAGTCAGCTTAACGTAAGATAAAGAATGCGGTCCTTACATTCTTCCCCCTTAAAAGAATTTTATCCTCGAAATTCTAAACCTAAGTTCGGTCATTCCTAGAATGTACACACACAAACTATGATCTGCACGGTAGGTTTTCAAAAAGTTTCATTTTGCGATCACTACTTCTTTTAGATCGAAAGCAAATGTGTTATGGCATCCAATCTCCTCCTCGCCAATCCTCTTCAAGCGTCTACTCACTCTATTTAGGGGCCGAGGATAAATCGCATTAAAGAGGGGCAAATGAGTTGGCATGGACAACCATATCAGGCTTGTTTTAAAAATGAACATAGGTTTTCGATTATCTAGACTCAGTTCGCATGGCTAGCAACAACTCTATGCATATGCACTTATAAGTAGGCATCTAAAGGCATGACAATCGGGATGATGACATCTCAAGGTTATATACTGGTAGTCGCATTCTAGAACATGAATTTAAGTCACTTTTGGGATCACAATGATTAACACGGAGACTCCTATAACACTTTAGAAGAATAAGAACATCACATAGCACTACATAGCGTCATTCAACTATAATAACATCACATAGTATTGCATATTATCATCAATTCAGCATTCTCAAGTCTAAGAATAGTAAATAATATGAAACCAGCCAATGCACATATGGCAAGCAATTTACAACATGAATGCATATGTGACAGACATTTCTATGTTTTTATATCAATTCCGACTAACTTTTAAGCATTTCATTCATGGCAACTTAGACAGGACATGCCAAAGTTATATGAAGGTAGTTATCTTAGTCAGATTCATTCAAAAGCGTGAAGATATCAAGTCAATCCAAGGTTTAATCATTTACTAGAAAGTTACCACGTCACACTACGATAGCAGAGACATCAAATTGTGCCATATCGACAATGAAGGGACCTGAACTGGCATTTAGAATCACATTGGCATCACATAGAGTCAGTCACAGAACATACTAAGGGTTAAGATTCACATGTAACACGAACTAGCAATACATGTTTATAGGAACAATTTGGGAAGAAAACTCCAAGGTAAGAGTGTAAATTGATGGTTTTTGATGGGGGAGACTTTTCCTAAGGTCACTACTTGGAGCTGATTGTCTTCTAAGTCATAGATTCGTACGAATGAATGGTTATGGTCTTAGACGAGTCCTGGGTCTATGCCTTATGGGCCTACATGCTTCTGATACGCGACTTTAATCAATAAAATAAGGGCAAAATATATAAATGAAGGTTTCTAGGGTCGTCTCATCATGCTTCAAATAAGGGCACATGCCATTACTTAGCTATAACATAGAATCATAGAAGTCACGGAATACAACAATGAGTTAGTGATCATGTCATGCCATGAATTACGAAACTTGTATTATCTGAATGACCAAGTCATACACTAGACTAACTTAAGTCAAGCAAACATCAAGAAGTGCAACAACTTATTCATAAAACACATAACTAGCCATGACCTAATTCCTATAATGCATCAATGACCATGCATAATAGACGTGAATGTTCATATACATGATGACATGACCTTGAATGCTCTGCCATGCTAATTTCTTACACATGAGATCCATATATCTGTGGACGTGATTCATGTAAATGTAGCTTTATTGTTATCTAGTCACGCATCACATACATCGGGTTCAACTAATCCAACTATAACACGAGACAACAGTATTAAAGGGGTGTAAATGATGATCCAAGAGTCATATCGTAAAACTAACTACATAAATCAAATCGCTCTAACTAATGTAGTCCCATATTTAATCAAACTCAAGTCAAGCAAATACTAAGATACGTATTTGCTGAGCCAATCATTCATAAGACACTTGAATAACCGCGCATAGTGATCTTAAGCAGTTATACAGGCTCCCATGACCTTTATACATTACATGACGTTATGCTCATGCGTCAAAACACATAGACTCATGGTAGTGTCTCATGAAAAGACTTCTAGGCAAGTATACATGTTTGCACCCCTCGTTTAAAATTCAGGCTCAAGGTTATGGCTCGAGGTTTATCCTAATTGCTCAGAGTTGGCTAACAATTAACTAATAGGGGTAAAAACAACAATGTTATTGGCCTTATAATTCTGCATTGATGCTTGTCACGCATCTTCTCGAAAAGATAACTATGGAGGTTTGAGGAACTCCTATTACAGATGGGAAGGTTCTACTTTCTACTATGGGCATCTCTACTTCAACACTTGGTGCTTGTGCTTAAGAAAGTGTTGGGAAGGCATAGGTTGTCATCCTAGGAGGTAACGAGGTGATGTATGTGGTGTAACAATTCCAAAGTCTGCTAGGTTCTTTCTCCTTTGTGCTTTTTAGGTGTATTAGGGTTTGATATCAGGGCACTACTAAGAAGCACTAAAATGACCTAGAGTATCACCACTTAAGTCGCCAACTCAAGATACAGCCACTAGGTGTTTAGAGAGCAAACTAGAAGAAAGCTCAATTTCTGATTCAATATGGCGTGATGTGTGTACAAACACGATAAGAGGAGCTTATATACAACTCTTGCTCTTACAATTACAATGGCTATCAAGGAAAACACAAGGTACATTTGCCAGGTTCATCAACCTAGAACATTACAACCTGATTAGAGCTATAGCCAGTAGAAGGGTGACACTTAATGGGGTCATTCTTGCTAATCGAGTAAGGTGTCAAGGACCTTACTGTAAATGGTTAAGTTGAAGCCTGTAGGGTTAACCCAAGCATTATAAAGCAAATACGAGTCTTTGATTGCAACAACAAGACCCAACCAAACAATTAAAAAGGTTTCTAATGCGAAGGCACGACCCTAACTCACTAATCGGAATACTTAACTTTCAAGGTCCTTAGGTTTTCAAAAGGGAATAGTTTAACTGCTTCTACCTCTCTCTCTACCAATCTTCGAGTATGTCTGTTCACTCCATTATGGGGCCCGAGGAGCAAATTGTACTTTAGGGGCAAAGATGAGCTTATAGTTAACGCTTTCCAACCATTCGATTTCAAGTCATATGTTCTTTAAACTTTCGATTAAAATTACCAACGCATATAAGCGAAACAACTTTTGATTGAGCTAACACTTAGCTCATCTATGAGAGTGCAAGTCATTCGGCTTATACTCTTAGCAATTCGTTCATTCACTCGATTAATGAGCTCACTCAAGCTGCACCTAACTAGGTAAACGCGTTAACATTCACATAAAGCTCACATTGGCACACAAGCTAGGCACATATCACGTCATCGTAAATGGTTCCTAGACAAGTATATGAGATCCAAGACTCAGGTCGCAGCCTATGATCACAGGACCTTACTCTGATACCATCAATGTGACACCCACAACCACTATAGGTAGGAGCGTTATGTTTTCTTAACTCTCTCTTTAAATTCCGGGGCAAAACGGACGGAGTTTCACCTAAACAGTGACCATTTCCAAGCTAAAAGCCTTATAATAAAACCCTGTAGATCAACGAAAGCATAAAACATTTTAAAAGAAGCTCAACGGTTACACGTCGGAGTTCATAACTCAACGAGCAATTCGCTCGAAACACATCAAACAAAATAGTTCATTAATGCAGGAAAAGTAAAAGATACAACTCAACGGTTCACACAACCAGAGTACTGGGGTTTACATCCCAAATCATAACTAATTTCAACTAAAAAGACAACTGACTAATAAGATGGTTGGCGCACATGGCCGTATAGACCGACTCCTAAACCTAATACATTACATGAACTAGAATACTTATTTTACAAACGTTTACAATTCTAGGAATACTTTACATGATTTCATTAAATACGTAAGATCCTTTAAATGGGCACACACGACACCTTGTAAGTAAGAATAGAATCCATCTTGGCATAAGTGACTTGGCTCCTACTTTTCATGATGCAAACCTGGGGAAAAAGGGAAAAGAGTAATGGGATGAGCAACTACACACTCTGTGAGTAATCCCCGGCCCCCTTAAAACCAAAACTGTTGCAGGCAGTTATATCTTTAATAGTCACTTATCATGTATTCGTGCTTTACTATCATATTAGGCAATTATAGTCTTCAAGGATGGTTTATTACCCATAAACCTCATTCTAGCCACCTAAACTGATTTCTAGGCCCCTAAATGACAAAACGTCTTTACTAATAAGCACTTAAACACATAATCAAGCAGTAAGGGCTAAGCACATAACTTTCTTTCATAGATTAAGCGTGGGGATCTTTCTTTTTCATAAATATAACTACTTAGCATTCCATTTAAACTATGCATGAAACCTCATTCATACAATGTGCACATAAGGCTATCTCTTTTCATAATCATACTTTTCTTGGCATTTCATTCATATGATATACATAATACACACACATTTCAACTCTCATTCAAATCTCATTCATAGGGTATGCATGGAATATCCTCATAAGGCTTTCTTTTTCATACTCGTATTTTACTTAACATCTAATTCATAAGTTATACTTGGAATATGCACATAACCTTTTATTTTAATCAGCAAACTTTATTTATATCTCATTCATATGATATGCACTAGTTATGCATAGGAAGCTTTCTTTCTTTTTACCCTCTTAAGGCTCATAAAAACTCTTCCCTTAGCCTCTTGAGGCTCATATTCTTAAAAGAATCTCTTTTATATTGGTCTCATAATGACCCTTAAAAACTTTCATTCTGAAATACTTAAAAAGGGGAAATGCCAACTACTTTCTTACTTAATAAGAAATTACTCTGGGCATCAGATCATCATAATATGCGGATTGGTGAGATCTGTTCTCAACCCCTAGTGAGACTATCGCTCATACTAAGCTCTTACTCCCGAGATGGCAACTAACTTTTGGACCTTAACCCTCGTCAGTGGTCTTTAGGGCTTCCCACTACTAGGATACTCCCTAGGCTAGGGATTCCCTCGTCAAGTAGGTTCACTCCCATCTATTGTCCCTATGCATAATATCTTAGCCAATTTAAAGCATATGGCCATAACAGCTAATAAGTTTGCTGCTTCTCACAGCAAAATCCTTTTTCACACAACGCACTCTCTTTTATTTAAATTCTTTAGGAATTCCCCCATTCAAGCAAGTTCACTCCCAAAACCATATTTGCATAGTTAAAATAGGAGATCATTTGTTAATAGTTATGGCCACTATCAGTTACAAACATAAAAACTTCCTTTTCCAAACTCACTCTCACTCGCAACAAGAAACTTGATGACATAAAGGGAGGGGGTTTGCACGTAACACATTCGAACACTTCATAATCAATCAATCTAAATGTAAGCCACACATGGCCTCGCAATCCACACGATTGCAGCTAATTCACAATCCAGGCTCCCTCCTCACATAGCAACCGACCATAAGAAACCTCGAACCAGTTATAGTTCCACCTCAAACCATCCAACTACCGCCTCGGTCTCAATTTCATAATCTAGCATTCGAACCTCTAGGTCATACTATAAAGTGGTATGTAAACTTACCAATGCGTAACTTACCTAGCAACCAAATACGATTCAGCAGTTCACTACATCCAATAATTATAACCATACATACATACATACATACATACATACATACATACATACATACACACACATATATATATATATATATATACACATATATATATATATATATGTACATATACATATATATATACATATATATATATATATATCCATATCGTATTAACTTGAAGCGAACGCCTAGCAAGCTGAATTAAACTTACAAGGCATTAAACTCGATTATATTCATGTATTACAATCAAGGGGTAAACATGCTCGTTTTAACATTCATAAATTATTTCCAAAGCTACAAGCATGATTTTTAACTAAATGGGTAGGCATCGATTCGAGGTGTTCAGCTATTATTTCAAGGTCACTATTCAGGTATAAATTAACCAACTAAACAAGCATTGAATCGAAGTGCTCATATATCATTTCAAAGCTATGATTCAGGCATAAATTAACAAATGAAGCAGGCATCGAATCAAGGTATCCGTATATAATTTCGAAGCTACTAATGAGGCATGGATTAACTAATTAAGCAAGCATCGAATCAAGGTATTTGTATATCATTTCAAAGCTACCAACACGCATGTATTAAGTAAACTAACATATATCGATTCGAAGCCATTTTCAAGCGTTAGTTAACTAAACTAACATATATCAATTCAAGGAATCATTGTCTTATTTCGAAGTCACTTTCAGGCATGAACTAACTAAACTTAATATACGTCGATTTAAACCAAATTTAGCTAAAACAGAACATGCATAATCCCAATCGATCTGACTATTCCTAAACTCACATCCAACGTAATTTAAAGGTTAAAACAAGTTCAAAACTGCTAATACCTAGGAGGTGAGAAACACCCACCTGGAGTTCAAGCTAAGGAACTGTTCTAAGGGTTTTGGGCTCGACTTTAGGTGTTGGAAAACCCCAATCCTCGACCCTTGCTCACTGACCAAACCCTAGTCCGAATGTCTTGCCAAACTTGAAACCCTTGCTTTCAAACCCTTGACTCAAACGGCTCTTGGTGGTCGCCGATACTCGAACCCATCGACGGCACCTTACGGGCGTCGACGTCTGCCATTTCCGCCGTGGTTGTGACCCCTTTTCTCACTCTCAATCTCTCAATACCTCGATCTCTTTGTCACTTGGTTGTAGAGGGCTGACACGACGTGACCCAGGGTGGTGCCGCCATCGTTGCCACCCGCTCCTCTCTCTCTCTCTCTCGCTCGCTCTCTCTCTCTCTCACTCTCTTTCTCTCGGGTGCTTGTCGGGGAGAGGTCGACGGGGAGCCAGAACAGGAACGCCCCTTCGCGTTTTCTGCCATGAAAGAAAGGGGCTTAGCCCCTTTTTATCCTTTCTTTTTTGGTTCAAGCTCGCTTATCGACTAAATTAGCTAGTCCAATCTTAAACATAACATGACCCTTCATTGATTATTCATTACCAAATACATCAACGTTCAATTTATAAACCTTGAAACTAATTCTAAGGTTGACAACCTAATGGCGTTTGGGTTCTTAATCGATTTAGTGCTCGTTAATAATCTATATTAACGCATACTAAAAATCATCAAGAGATTTTCAAAACCACTAATGATAATAATATTAATAGTGACGAAAATATTCTTTTTAATAAAATTATCGTTCACATAAACGCATCAGTAATAATTTAACACGTATAGTTAATAAAAATATGATTTTATAACATAAAAAGTACGACAGTCAGCTTAACATAAAATAAAGAACGTGGGTCTTACACCCACAATGCATCTATCAACTTATCCTCCGCCCAATCCTTCCTATTCTTGTTCACGGTTTTTTTGAGGATTCATTTGATTTGCCTATTTGGTGCCTTTACTTGACCGTTTGTTTAGGGATGGCAAGGGGTTGCAAAGTGGTGAAGGATGGAATATCTCTTAAGTAATGCATTGTCAAAATGGATTCTTTGATCACTAATGATTACTCTATACATCCCATACTTAGCAAAAACGTTCTCTCCCATGACTCTTATAACCACCTTACAGCCGTTTGTCCGTATGGCGATGCCTTCCACCCATTTGGGCACATAGTCCAATGCAAAAGGATGTACTCATTCCTAAATGAATTTGGCAGTGGACCCATAAAATCTATGCCCCATACATCAAATATGTCAACAACAATGATGGGGTGAGTGACATTTTGTCTTTTCCACCTATCTTGACCAACTATTGGTAACACAAGCATCTTTAGCAATGATCATGAGCATCTCTAAATAGGGTAGGCCAATAAAATCTACTTTGAAGAATTTTTACCGTGGTCTTTCTCCCGCTAAACTACCCTCCACAAGATCAATCGTAACAAAAAAAGACTCTATGGATTTGATCATTAGGGAAGCACCTTCTAATGATTTAGTATGGACCTTATTTAAACAAATAAGGGCTGTCCCACATACAAAAATAGACCATGAAAAGAAAACGAACCTTATCATCCTTGTTGTAACCTCTAGGCATTTTCGTGGTTACCAAATAATTCATTATGTCAGCAAACCATGGCTTCATTTAAGCCCTAAATAGTTGCTAGATGGGGAAACAATCACAAACAGATGACTCACTTGCATCATTAGTCACTATCTTAGAGAGATGGTCTTCTACTGGGTTCTCACAACCCTTCCTATCCTTGATCTCACAATTGAATTCTTGAAGGAGTGTAATCCATCCAATTAACCTAGGCTTTACAACTTTCTTTTCAATAAGATGTTTCAAGGCTGTGACGTTGATGAAAACAATGATATGACACCCTAAAAGGTAAGTCCTAAAATTTTTGAATTTAAAACCTACTGCCAAGAAATGTTTTTCAGTCACGGTGTAATTCACTTACGACTCATTCAAGGTATGACTTGCATAATTAATTATATGAGGTTTCTTATCAACTCTTTGTCCTAGAGCTACCCCAACTGTATAGTTCGATGCATCACACATAAGTTCAAAAGACTCTCCTCAAATAGGAGGATTATAAGATAGGGGCCGTGGTCAATGCCTCCTTAAGATTTGTAAATGCCACTTCACACTCCTTGGAGAAGAGGAATGGTATATCCTTGGCTAAGAGTCAGCACAAGGGCTTACCAATCTTGCTGAAGTCCTTGATAAATCTCCAGTAGAAACTAGCATGCCCCAGAAAAGATCTTATGCCCTTCATACAAGTAGGGAAGGGGAGGTTTGTAATCAAATCCACTTTTGCCTTATCTACCTCTATATCCTCACTGGAGATAATATAGCTCAAGATGATCCATTTCTTGACTATGAAATGACACTTCTTCCAATTAAGAGTTAAATGCTTATCCAACACTTTCTTAAAACTTTTCCCAAGTTATTCAAGCAATCCTCAAAAAATTATAAATGTACGGAGAAATCATCCATGAAAATCTCGACTAAATCAGAAAATATTGAGATCATGCACCTTTGAAAGGTGGTTGGGGCATTGCAATGACCAAAAGGCATAAGTGCCAAAAGAGCATGTAAATGTAGTCTTTTCTTGATCTTCAGGGCCAATGGGGATTTGGGTATAGCTGGAGTACCCATCAAAGTAATAGAAAGCCTGTCCGGCTAACCTCTCCAACATTTGGTCTAACAAGGGTAAAGGAAAGTGATCCTTTCTAGTGACAAAGTTCAACTTTCTATGGTCAATGCATACCGGCCACCTGGATTGGATTCTCGTGGGAATAAGCTCATCCTTGTTATTCTTGACCACAGTGATACTGGTCTTTTAGGAACAACTTGGATGGGACTCACTCACTTACTGTCCAAGATAGGGTAAATAATATCATGATCCAACCACTTTAAGATTTCATTCTTTACCACTTCTTAAAGAATGAGTTTTAACCTTCTTTGCCTATCCCGGTGGGGCTTGGCATTGTCCTCAAGGTGTATTTGATATTGCACTATGGTAAGGCTAATGCCTCGAATAACTCCTAAGGTCCACCCTAGTACATCTTGGTTTTCCCTTACTAAGTCTAGGACTTTAGTCTCTTTATTTGAATTTAAATCATTAGCAATTACCATAGGAAAGGTTTAATTCAAGCCTAAGAATGCATATTTATGCATGTTGGGAAGGGGTTTCAATTTAAGAGAGGAGGATGGCGACACACTAGGAGGTGCCTCGTGAGCTAGAGAAGGGATAGAAGAGAGGGATGCAAGAATCAATGCATGCAATGAGTCATCACCATTGTTCCTCAAATACCAAATTCGAGTTCATACGCTACACAAAATAACTCATATGCACATGACATTAACTCATCTTTATAATCAAACTCTACTTCCGCTAATGAAGAGTCACCACCCAATTAAGGGTATGGTGCTCAATGCCATCAAACCCCCATTGGTTGCTTTTGGGGGTTAAATACATTCAATTTCATTATCATATTTCCAAATGTCAACTTCATTTTCCCACCCCTACAATTAGTGAGAGTATTAGAAATAGCTAGGAATAGTGAACCAACGATGCCTGGCCTTCATTTTCAGGACTCATCACAACCTCAGTCTGTAAAACTATAATGTTAACTGGAAATATGAATTTCCTGACTTTAAGCTACACATCCTCAACCATCCCTCTAGGGAGCCTAGTTTAACGGTGAGCCAATTAAAGGACCATCTTTGTAGGTTTTAGCTCCCCTAAACCCAACCTCTTATACACCGTGAATGGTAGAAGGTTAACACTAACACCCTAGTCAAGAAGGGCTGATGAATATTGTGATTGTCAATCACAATTGAGATTGTGGGGCACATCCTTACGCTTGAAAGACGCATGGTTTAAAACAATTGAGCCAACATTAGAAGCTGAAAATGCCCTTTTAGGGACATTAATGACTCTCTTAGTGGTCCACAAGTCTTTAAGAAAATGAGCATAGGCGGTGTTTGTTGTATCATATTAAGTAGAGGGATGTTGACCTGGACTTCGAAAAAAGTCTACCTAATCTTATGAATGTGAGATTGCACCTTCTTCCCTTTCAATTAGTTAGGGAAAAGAGGAGGGGGCTTAGAAACATAAGGAGAAGGAGTAGAAGCATCCCTAGGAGAGGTTAAATCATGGATTGACTCACTCTCCTTAGGTTCATCTACCTCCTTAGATGGAATTGAAGCCATTAGGGAGGGAAGTACATCACCACTTTGAGAGGAAGGGAAAAAAGATGATAGGCGAGGGTAATCATTCTCATTTGGCACACCCACATGGGTGTTAACCTTTTTGCCTAGCCATAGAGAAAAAACGGCATTCACTTTTCAAATATCATTAGGGTCAAATGAAGAAGAGGATCCTTCTATTGGGTTCACCTTCGGTTGACTAGGAAAAACCCCTTTCTGTCATTTGACTCTTGAAATTCTCTAATCTCCCCCTCCATGTCATTGACTTTCTTATTCACTTTATCTAATTCATTGTAATTGGGAGGGGGACATGATTAAGCCACATATGGTTAAGGAGGAGTTTCCCTAGGAGCATTATATGCCCCTTAGAATGGTGGATTTTGACATGTTAGAAATGAAAAGTTTCCTTGAAAACCCCCATCTTAATTGTCGGGCATCAAAGCACTAGGACTGATCCATGAGAAATTGGGGTGTTTAGCCGAATCTGAGTTAAAACTAGAAGAGTAGGGATCAAATTTTGGCCTTTAGAAGGCCACATTCACTTGACCTTGATCTTGGCTTGTAGCCAGCTGTTGAGCAAGTATAGGGCAGGCACCTAGGGAGTGATCAATGGATTGACATTGAGAACATGAAACCATTTGGGGAAAAGGAAAGTTAGTTGATGCTTAGGACAATACAAAACCCTTCAACATATATTTAAGGGTGGCAAATCTAGTGTCAGTGTATGTGGTATTCGCTACCACATAAACCCCTCTCTTTTGGCTATTGATCCTAGCACCTAAATTCTCATCCCTAGCAGTTTCCCATTGCAAGGTCTTTGCCACTAACTCTTCTAAGAAATCCTAAGTCTTAGTCTAACTCTTATTTAAGAAACCACCTTGGCACATGGACTCCACCATGGTTCTAGTAGCTTGGTCAAGGCCTCATAAATGAGTTGGCATAAATGCCAATGTTCTAGAACATGGCATGGACATTGAGCAAGCAAGAGCTTAAATCTTTTAAAACACTTCCAAAAGGACTCTTTCTAAAGTTGGATAGACAAAGTGGTTGATTTCATTCCTCAATTTTACGATTTTACCATTCAGGAAATACTTTCTCAAGAAAACCCTCATTAACCCCATCCCATGTGAAAATGGAGTTTGCCAGGAGACTATACATCTACTTCTTCATTGAGTCTTTCATTGCAAAAAGGAAGAAATGCAACCTCATAATGTCCTAGGGCACATTAGGGAATTGTATCATCAAGCATACTTTCTTAAATTCACTTAGGAATAGGAAAACATCACCATCTCGATTGAATTTAGGAGGCATAGTAGTGTATTAGGGACTGAAAGTGAATTAGACATCCCCACCAAGTTGTGGAATTTGAAAAGAAGAGCGATTAATGGACCTTCGTAGGTAGAAGACTTGGTTAAGGCTTCTTGGAGCCAGAAGAGGAGGAAGGGGAGGCCCTTGAGCTTGTTCCTCTACCATTTCCTCAGAATCAAGTGCCATGGTTGGGGTTACCAAGGTGTGGGGTGGTGAACTTCAACATGAATTAACTCCACAACTAGGCGACTGTGTCCGAGCACTTATTTATTCTCATTTTTTCTTTTTTTTGTGGTTTTCTTTTTTTTGGGGGGGGGATTTTCAAAATGACCAAAACTAAACTATGTACAACAATTAAGTCTTAGTCAAAAGCAAATCTAACATCATCATCCTTGGCAACGGCACCAATTTTTGGCAGTATTTTGAGGTAGTGAGAAAGGGTTAAATTTCGTCCTCAGGGATGATTTGTGATGAGCTTAAGATTGAATTAATTACGATTGTGGTTTCAATTTGAC
>NCQV01099809.1:0-16576 GCA_002740545.1 Lophocereus schottii
ATAGACACACACACACACATAGACAGACACACATAGGAATTTGTACAAGTAACTCACCTTTGACAAATCTTGTTCACTATGTAATTTAATATTGTTCATTAAGTTGGTGTGTACATGTCAAGGTTGGGTTCATGTCATATTGTTCATTTTGTCCATTTGATATACTATGATATGTATACGTCAAACATTCCTTTGTTCGTCATCCCACTTTGAATGTTTATCTTCAAAGATGAATTTGTTCACTATCTCAATTAGATTGTTCATTAGCTCAATCAGCTGCGTTCATTTTACAGTCAAATAAGCCATATTAACTATATGATTGGAAATTGTTCATTAAGTTAATAGGTTTAGCTCAAACTCCAAATTGTGTCCCTTAATTACCATTGTTCATTGCTAAATCAACTATTGTTCATTTAAGCCATTGGAATCGTACACTACAAAAATTCTTCGTTCCATGGATTAGTCCCCAATGCTCGTTACTGTAAATGTTATTGGACAATTTTTTTTTCAATTATAAATGAAATCCATGGAAATTATTATTTTTCTAAACATGATGAACAAATTTAATAACTTTCATAAGCAATTTTGGTTTTTGTAATGATAAAAAAAGTTCGATGAAAGAGAGATATCGAAGACCTGAACAATAAATAATGAATATTATCGTAAACAAAAAAAAGACTTCTAGTATTGAATAAATTAGTAAAAATGATAACTTCATGATAACAATATGTACGCAGATACTAGAATGTAGCCAATAAGTTAGGTATATTCAGTTAACGGTGTTTACTTACCTAACAAGCAAATATCCCTCTCTATGAACATTATCAAAATAATAAATGAACAAACTAAGCAGTCTCAATAAACAATTTCATGGTGAATAATAAGCAAACATTATACTCTTAATGAAATTTATCAATTCCATAAACAAAATGGAAGAGCATTTGTATATTCAAGAAATGATATAATTAGGAAGTGGACAAATCTAATTTAATGATGAATAAATCTAAAAATAGAAAGTGCTAATAATAATAATAATAATAATAATAATAATAATAATAATAATAATAATAATAATAATAATAAGAAGAAGAAGAAGAAGAAGAAGAAGAAGAAGAAGAAGAAGGAAAAATTACTCCATCGAGGTTTGGGCTAATATTTTTCTGACCCAATAATTTTGGGAAAATATTTCCAAGTCCATCGACGTTTGGGCAAATATTTTTTGGAACCAAAAGTGACCAAACTTAACTTTTTAAATTGCATAAAGCACCCTAACCTTTAAAAATTTGCATTTTAACGCCAATTCTTAAAAACTTGCTTTCGAAAATCCAAAAATTGTGCTTGTAGTTATCTGCTTATAAGTACTACTTGACGCCCTCTTTCAATTGGTATCAAAGCCACATGATCAAAAATAATTAAGATAATTAGGCTAATTAATAATCAATTAAGATAATTAATTGTGATTTATGCTTAAATCATCATCTACTTGTCCTAGACCAAATTATTCACATATTGTTCACTTACCGGAAGGACTTTCCATAATAGCACCTCAATTAAACTATATCACTAATATAGTTTTAGAATTAAAAGCTGAATTAACTAAACGTAAGGCTGAAGTCAAGGAGATTAAGAATTAGTTAACGGTAGTCTATCTTTCTCTTATTGGCGAAGTAAGACATGGTAGAAAAGCTACTTCTAGTAGTAGTATTAATACTCCATTTCAGTATAAATATCCCTTTCAAAATTCAAAAAACAAGATTCCATTTCCTTTACATGATATAAAAATTAAAAAAAAAGTAGGAGAAAAATCAGGCAAATAATTGGCTAAAAAAACAGAAAAAGAAGAAGGGGATGGAGTATGAGCACTACGCTCTTGAATAACTACAGAATATGTTCGAGAAAGAATAGAATCCAGAAGAATTAAATAAGATCATTGACGAAATTAGTGATAAATATGGCATTTTATTTGATGATAATGAAGTGACTAATAATATCTTATTAGAAGAAGAAATATATCAGCAGATGAACCTTATAAACTAGAAGACCTTAATGTGTTACCTTTAGAAGAAATTAGAAGAAAATTGGATAAAAAATATGATAAACTGGTTGTTGAAGATGAGATTAATGAAATCAGAGAAGAACTCGACTTAAGTGAGATAGAGGCCAATTTGGTTAACAATGTTGTTCCTAAACCTGAAGAATTTGATGAACCTTCTCAAAAAAATACTCATTTTATGACACCTTGGTACGTTCTAGTAAGTCGTACAATCAATTTTTCCTTTGGGTTCATCCCAAGGAAAACTACAACCTTTGAAGAAGTTAGCATTACCTCAATTAGTCAGACATGTTACATCTTAAACATAGATGGAGCTCGTAATAGAGAAGAGATATTTGAACATTGAAAAAGAGGCTTGAATAGTATCTTAAACCTAAACACCACATGGATTGCTGCAAATTTCCTGAATTGCATAGTTTTTCGGACACTATAGCTGACTGGTACGATTCATTAAATGAAGATCTTAAAAATACATTAAAAATGATGGAAACCCTAACTTCAATGTTTAAAATCTATGTAAGGAAATTGACATCGAATTTATTGGAGCTAAACTTGATTTTGAATAAAAGGTGATAGAATGGCAGAGAAATATTATGAACATAAAACTATGGAATATGAGATATCTAAAAAATTATATTGCTGAACATAGTCAAAAATATGACTATGGAAATTTGCTATGAGGCTACCAATACAATTCTAAGTAGCGTCTATATCCCAATAAAGGTATATTTAGAGGGATGTAATAAATATGAGTTGTGTGCCTACATAGATAGTGGCTGTTCGGTATGCTTTGGGACAAGATCCTTATTTCTAGAATTTATGTGGAAAAGAGCTAAAAGTCCTTTGCAAGCGAGGACAACTGATAACAACATTATGAGCCATAATGAAGTTATAGAAGGGTTATCCATAGAATTAGGCAGAGTTCAATGCATTATACCAGTTCTATATGCTACTGATCAACCCTCTCATGATATGATTATTGAAACTAATTTTCAGAGATTATATTCTCCATGCACATAGACCATAAACCAAATAATATTCACAATTAACGGCCACTCAGTTCCTATTGAAAAATTAAGTAAGGCTTACACTCATCAAAAAATTAAATTTACACGCAGCCAGCATGGTGAGAAGGTAATGCCGGCACAACGAGAGGTAGCATTAACAATTTCATTACTCAAGCTATCTATTAAAGGGCAGATCATTGAACAACAAGAAAAATTATGCAAAGAACTCTACTCTGATAATCCACTAAAGTTTTGGGATAAAGATAAAACATGTGCTAAAATCACTCTATTGAATCCCAACACTATTATCTGAGTTAAACAAATAGTGTATACACACTAAGATATCCAAGAATTCGATAAGCAAATTATAGAACTTTTGGATAAAGGATTAATTAGGAATAGCAAGAGTCCTCACACCAGTTCCATTTTCATGGTAAGAAATCATGCAGAAGAAAATAGAGAAAAAGCAAGAATGGTGATCAATTTTAAAAAACTTAATGATAATTCTATCTTTGATGGATATTATATTCTTAACAAAACAGTCATTTTCAATAGAATCCAAGGAGCCTCTTGGTTCTCAAAAATAGATTGCAAAAGTGGATATTGGTAGATAAAAATGGATGAGAAAAGCATTCCTTTAACTGAATTTAGTGCCCTAAAAGGACATTATGGATGGATAGTAATGCCATTTAATCTTAAAAATGCACGTCAAATATTCCAGAGAAGAATGGATAACATCTTCAAAGATCTTAATCATTGTTGTTTAGTTTACATTGATGATATCCTTATCTTTTCCAAAGCCATATAATAGCACAAAGATGATGTCTTAGCCATCAGCCAAAGATGCATTGATCATGACATTATACTTATAAAGAAGAAGTGCATTTATGCTGCGCAAGAAATTGAGTTCTTAGGTTTGGAGATGGAAGATAGAAAACAACTAGAAAGATTTCTTCAATGCCTTACCTATGCTTCAGATTTAATTAAAGATTTAGTTAAACTAAGAAAGCCATTACAGTTAAAACTCAAGAAAGAAGTAAGTTGGACATGGACACTAATGATACACAGATTGTTCAGAATTTTAAAAAGATGTGTAAAAATCTTTATATTCTTAATTTGCCTAATGAAGGAGATGACTTAGTTCTTAAGACAGATGGCAGCAATGAGCCCTAGAGCATGATACTCAACATTAAAGAAGGAAAAAAACTCTGCAAATATTGTAGTGGAGGTTTTAATAAAGTAGAATGAAACTATACCACAATGGAAAAAGGAATCATTGCAGTCATAAGGGAAATTGAAAAGTCCTTAATCATTTTAGCTCCAAAACCTTTTCTTATTCAAGCTGATTGCAAAGAAATACTTGGTTTTGTAAAAAAGAATTTATCAAACATGTAAGCGCAAGGGCGACTCCTACATTGGTAATTATGGCTTAACCAATTTTTCGTCTCTATTGAACATATATAGGGATTGAAGAATTTTCTGGCAGATAGTTTAACTCGAGAACTTACCAATGGTGATCATCAAAGGAGATCTCCTACCAAAGAAGGAGGAAGTCCATTGTGAAATGCCATTGCTACTAGAATGGGTTTTACCTTCTAGTAAAGTCCTTATTGATAATTTCAAATTCCACAAAAAAAGTAGATTACGCTTTGGTCAATTATCTTCTGCCTGCCTAATAGCCCAAAGATTTTTCCTTTTAGAGTTACAAATTAATTACCTTAGATGTCCTTATGATATCCAAGAAAAAAAAAATAAGGTCTCATGTTCAAGAAAAATGATTCAATGAGTGGTATACAGCCTACATCGATTATTATCGTAACTATTCTTATGATATTTGGGAGTCTTGGAGTACAATGATCTATTTTTTAGATAAGTCTAGAGTTGGTAGTGTTAGTTTCTTAGCAAATTCAATCTTTCCAAATGACCCCCTCATTAAAGCCTAGGAATACGAGATGATAGTTTACTTTATGAAAATCCCAGATCCAAAGTTCCTATTTTTCGCAACACTAACCAAATTCCAACAATGCATGTTCGAGAAGATCCATTAGATTCTTACATCTCATGATAGTCCAGCAAAACTTCCATATAGCACACCCCTATATTTGGACGTACATTGTGCACTAATCGACTATAACAATAGAAAAACCAAACTAGCTCATTATCTTGTTCAGATCGTTGACTACGACGATCCCTGTGATTAACGATAAGAATGGTTTCTAGAACGAGGAGAATTTGTTATTGATCCTGCTTTAGCAAGAGCTGTGAGTTTTTACAAAATTTATCATCAAAGTTAGGTATTAATTGAACAAGGAAAAACGTTAACGCCATGTGGGAATATTACTTTTGCCTGTGGCAATGAATTTAAAGAATACATGGAGGTAAAAGAAGCAGTCTTGAAGATATCTTTGATTATCTCTTTGATGTTGGAGTTGGAACATTCTTATTAGAAAAAGAAAAGAAATATTTTCTTGAATTATTTGAGAAATAGGACCCGGAACATCTTCAATTAGATGAAGATTTTGATGATCATCTAGAAAACAATGGTCTGAAAAATATAATTGGAGATGAAAGTATGCAAAATCTCAATGATGATGACTAGTCTTGTTATTATTAAAAGCTCCAAAAAGTGATTGCTTTATTATTATACTATTTTGATAAGTGTCAGGTCTGTAAATTGAAACAGTGTATTATAGTTGACAGTGTGTACTATAGTCATGTGAAAAGTTTTTATGTACTGTAACAATGTGAAAAATCAGTATGTACTGCAGCCATTAGGGCATCCTATGTACCCTCAACCCTCTATAAAAGGAGAGGCCAAGTGCTGAGAAGGGACACGGTCATTTGAGTATTCTTAAGCAAAAGAGAAGTTGGAATTCTCTATTTTTCTATGAGCAAGCATCTCTAATGATCATAGCTTAAGTCTCTCTTCAAAGCTTTCCATGGTAATATTTCCATCTTTAAGCTTTCAATAAAAGGAGTTTCCCAATAGGAAACATTATTTAATTGAACTTTATGTCTTAAATATTATAATTTCTTGATTAAAGTTACAATATCCTTGAAAAAGACTAAAAACTTGATTAGTGGCTATGACCCGAGGTAGGAAACGACATGATTGTGTGCTGTGCCTGATCTATGGAAGGTGGGGTTGAGATTAGCAATCTCTGTAAAACGAAAGCTAGAGGAATGCCGAAGTCCAGCGCCGATTAAGTTCCATAATGGTCGAAACTCTCTAATTAATTTTAATTATTCTGCTAAGCATGGTCGGCCGTTAATCACAGAAAATATAATATTTGAGATATAAGTAGCAAATTGTGATAATTAGTACCAGTGAAGTCATTATAAGAAGTTCATATAAGAGTACAAGCTTAGTTTTGAAAAAGGCCTAATAACTTTGAATATTTGCAAAAAAGCCCAATAACAAATAGGAACCTGAACAGTAGCACTCCAAAAAATCATTACTCAAACCTAAATAGATCCAAAAATATTTATCCAAATTTGGTGGACTAAATAAATTTTTACCCATACCACAGTAGACATAAGAGTTAATTGTTTATAATAATAATAATAATAATAATAATAATAATAATAATAATAATAATTTGCTAAAAAAATTAATAATTATGATGGTGAATATTGATGATGATGACTGATGATGACGAAGATCAATTCAAACCATAAATTGCCTTCACACACAAAACCATTCTCAATAATCTAACAAAAAAATAAAATCTATTAAAGAAGCGAGGTAACCGCCATCCCCCGCCCAAAAGTAAATGCATTTCACTTTGTAAAAAACAAAAAAGCAAAGACAAAGTAATCATTTTATTGTGACATTTATTGTTGAACTGGCTGCCAACGTCAGCTTGGGAGCACAAGCTGCTAGATGCACAAAATAAATGCATTCTTGGGATGTGCAATGCTAATGTGGATGTAGTAGTTCCTACCAGTGAGCCAAAGGCCTATTACCTCCACAAGAGTTTTTGAGCCAATTTTTTGGCTTATAAGTCTTCCTTTCTCCAATACAACGTAGGCTTACCAAATAAAATAATATCCATGAACTACACAACCAAATGTATTTAATTAGTTTAGTTTTATGTTTTGTTTTTTTCCTTATTATTTTTATGAAAAATAATTTGTACATTTTAATTTGATGACAAAATTGAAAGCTATTATTTTTTAAAAAACCAATACAAGAGGCTGACTAAAAAAACACATGTTCGTGAAAAAAATTACTAGAGTTCAATAAAAGATTTAAAAAAGATACATTTATTGCATTCGACTAAAAAAAACACAACACATATGCACAATATCGAAAAAGGAAAAATTACAAGAGTTTGATAAAAAAAAGATACATTGGTTATAATACTTGACTAAACAGAAGCAAAATGCAATAGTTCAATATAAAAAAAAAAACTGATATGAAAGATTTAGAGTATCACTATCATCTCTGTGCCCGCCCGAACTTGGCAAACTTCTTTTGATTTTTAAAGGTACGTCTCATAGTATGGATGATACTTACGGTGAGCAATCGACTCTGGGGTAGTACCATCGTAGTCAAATGCAAGCTCGTAGTTGTCCCGCTCATACTCAAGAATCATGTTATAGAATATCACACATATTATACGACCGATGTCCTCTTCCTCTATGAGCTGAGTGAGGCCTTGTACAATGACAAATCGATCTTATAACACACCAAAGGCTTGCTCTATGTCCTTCCTAACTGACTCTTAACATTCAGCAAAAACTTTAACATTCATCAAAAACTTTTGCCTTTGAACCTTGCAGAAATGGGTAGTTTTTGTTATATCCTATCTCTTACTCATGGTCATTGATGACATACTCATATTTAGAAGGCCGATCTTCACATAACTCGTGGAAAATTAGTGAGCAGTCAAGGACGTTTTTGTCATTGAGGTTTGTTGGCAAACCTAAAGAACATATGCCATATCAAAGGTCTTATGATACGGCAGCTTCAACGTTGATAGTTGACACCTTATAAAGTCATTTTTGACACGATGCCTTCCAATCCGCTGAAAAGTTCTTCCACTCCAAGTGTATGAAATTGACGTTCCCTAATATACAGGGGAAATAACGTCCTTCAACAACAAGTAATAGGCGATCTACATTGTCTTGATTTGGTTTTTTCAAGTAGTCTTCTCCAAATACCTCTATGACATGTAAGACGAACTTCTTCATACATTATAGTACGGTGCTTATACCATTCTAGGAGTACTAATCCACGCGATCACCGTTATACCACAGGTAAGCGTTTGTGTGGTTGCCGTATACTTGATTAAGTGAGTCAACGCACGCTTTATGGGCGCACCATATCTTAACTGAAAGCACTCAGAATGATTTCTAAGTGCCTCGATAATATAGAGAAATAAGTGTTTCCCAATTCCAAATCTACAACGAAAATGATGTTCATTGTAGATTGAATCTTTTGCGAAGTAGTCTCTGTATAAGTGATTATGAGCTTGTTCTCCATCTCTCTTAATACATCTTTTCTTTATTTGGGCCTAGATGCTGCAAGAGTCAACTCTTTTGGAGCTTGCCTAGGTTGTAAAAGCAACCCCATACATTTCGCATTTGTATGACCACAGAGTAATTTTTCCACTACAGGTAAAATGATCTCATCATCTAAATCATTAATTAAAAAACTCAAACTATTTGATGAAGATGACAAGGAGGACAACAAGGAAGAGGATTCTTCCTCAAAGGGTGTCTTATCAACATTGAAATTATTCATTATAAATGACTGTACAACATAATAATGATTACACATTGCAATGAAGATTACTCATTTGATTAAACAAGGATTATAATAATTTTCATTTCATAATAAAATAAGATTACAATGTTTAATATTTAAGATAACACATGCAAAATAAAAGCTGCACACTAAGATCTTATAAGCTAAGTATTTCTTGGCATCTATCTAATCAGAGGGAGGGGAGACATATTACTTAGTTGATGATGAATGTATGCCCTAACACATAACCCCTTGTTAACCTTAAATATTTGAACTTTAGTGCTAATACCAAGTAAGAATAAGATTAGGACATTACTGCCATCCTATAGAGGATAAGGGTTAAATAATTTACTTAGCACAAACATTATAACTCACTTCAACTTACATGAAAACCAAATGGTGCACAAATTTATACATTCCAAACTCAACTGAAGTCTAGCAACCTATAAAGCTTACGTTTCGATGGCCCCTAATTTTATGAAATGCCACTCAGTCATTATGTGCTTGCCTGGACTTCATTGACTATCTCTTAGCCTATCTGGTTATTGTCAGGTAAGGACTTCTCAATTTATCTACCCTAAAATATAAAACACAAAAATATTTGAATAGTGGGCTCAATCTTAATATGCTTACTCCTATGCTATAAAGATAGCAATTGATCTTTAGTGAGCGCACCATTTCAATTTATTTTAGTTTACAATGAAGTCAGGAGAGAGAGTTGCATTAAAACTGTTACTGGTTATTATTTGCAAGTGGAATCCAAATTTTATGAGCTCATATTGTTATAATGTGATCATTGAATAAGGTGTACACCTCGTAAGTCGATCGGGAAGTCAGAGCTGAAACCACATGGGTAAACTAAAGGGCCTAAGCCCTGATAATGGATATTGGTAGGTCCACTTAATTATGTGAGAAAACAATGCTTGAAAATGATTCGTTAAGCAATTGTATATTACGGGATTTTGATATTTACACAATATGTGAAATTCTTAAAAGATACAGGTGAAAAACATACCTGAATATGTGGAATCTCTATCCCTTTGGTAAAAAGTTCATTTTCGGTTTGATAACTGATCATACTACCGCAAGCGCATGGATAGTCGTAGTATAAATAAAAGATATCGTTCCTCAGGGGCTAATTGTAAGTAACTGACTCTTACCTTTTAGAATGTGCTAAGTAAAATTATGGTTCAAGTGGATTCGATTTAGCAATAGCAAATAAACTTTTCTAAATCAATAAGGGAAAAACATCTAGGAATTCTCATAGTTGTGCAAGGAAATTGGATAAAAAATAATGAACATGTGCTTTCTTCTAATTAGTTAGCTTCGAGGAATTGTAATCTCTTCAAAAACTCAGTCTATTCTTTCAAAATCAACTAAATTTACCTACACTAAGGCAAAAGTTGTTCTTTTAAACTAATTTGCCCTAGTTCAAGTTCAATGTCTTCAATTACTTACTACCCTCCTAACATACAAATCTATCTTTTGAGGCGAAGTTACGTTAGGTCTTATCAAGCAGTCCAACAACCAAATATCACCTTTTAGTTTTCATTTGTTTGTTTCAAGAGTGCAAGCAAATTTTGGTCAAAAATCAACTCACAACAATCCAAACACTTGACAAAATGAAATAAAACTAATCATAAAAATAAGCACAATAGTATAGATTAAAACATAATCCAACAACACTTGCACAAACTACTCAGACATGATAAAATATTAGCAGACTAACCAACGATTGGCGAAATCTAAGGAGAAGGGGATTGACTGAGATGGCATTCAACCAAGGCATTTGGAACTGCCTCAAGAACAAACTCTTTCACTCAAGACTCACACCAATATAATAAACAAACTAAAAACTACAAAATTTGAGGAAGAAACTAAAGCACTAATCTACACTAGTTTGTACTTTTGCTTTGCTTGATCTTGGATGCTCTCTACATGCTGCAGAATGTTGCCTTTTATAGAGAGGCTCGGTCAATCTCAACCATACAGCTGAGGAAAAATGAAGAGGTACCTGTTACATGCTCACCATGGTCCGACCGTGGTCCGTGCTAGAACCTGATTTTTACTCATTCTTTGCTCTACAGTCGTGGCATGACATGGATGATCGTGGGGGAGGTCAAAATATAGCTATTGAAGGGCAAATGCCGGGCAAAAAAACTAAAAATCCTGCAAAACACATCAAACAACTATACCCAAGCATAAATCGAGAATATGAGAGTAAATAATATCAATAAGCATAATATGCTCCTAAAAACGACACAAAATAGCCCTAAAACGATATACGTATTTAGCATTGATCAAACTCCCCCTTGCTTAAACTGTTGCTTGTCCTCAAGCAAAGCAAAGACTAAAAGTATAAACATCCTCATCAGGATATATGTAGTTAACATTCAATGGCAAAGCTGATCCAAAGATAGCCTAAAAAGATATAAAAAATCATTAACAAATAGAATAGGGAATAAAATTTTCAAAAACTTTTAATAGACTAAAATGTTAAATTTGAAAGAAATCTCCATCAAATTGTCAAATACAATCATTCAACATATGAAACAAGCAAAACTAGTAAGGCCGATAGAACCTCACTATAGTTATGTGGCACTTAACACTCATGTGTTTGAAATATATGTATTTATGAAGGTTCTCTCAAATCTCAACCTTAGATGCAGATCACCCATAAGCTTGACAAAATTCTCAAATTTTCCATCATTAAAAATGCAAACACATTAGACAATCATGAGGTCTTTAATAGGGTTGTAATGGGACTAAGGGTAAAGGTAAGAGGGGAACAAATATTTTTGGGAATAAGGAGCTAAAAACCAAAGACTAAGAGTAAAACAATTCAAATGCATCAAACAACATCCTTCTTAAACCATATCAATTTAGAATAAATCCCCAAATGAAGAGAGAAAGAGTCGAAAATCACAAATAACTTGCATTCCCAACAAGGCTAACCGTTTTCTTCTTTTTTCTTTCGTTCTCTTTTAATTTTTTTTCTTTTTTGTTTTCTTTTGAAAAATTTTCTCTTTTGTTCTTTTTTTTTTGTAAGCACTTATTATTTTTTTTTTCCAGAAGGGATAGCCAAGGTTAAATCCATAACGAACTTTAAATTCCAACTCTTCTCTAAATTTTGTACAATAAACACAAGGGATTAATAAATATCTCACAACCCTGCACCAAACAATCAAATTACACCGCAAGATATCATTCCATCTTACTAAAGCCCTATCAAACTTGACTCAAAAGAATAGAACACTCCTCTAGCCTTGGCTTAAAGGTAAGATAAGTATTTGGCCATGGGTTATAACAGGAGGTCCAAATCAAGAAAAACAGATACAAGCTCAAAGAGGCAAACAAGGGATGCTGTACACAACCAGGGTGGCTATTTGGCCGTGGGGTTTAAACAAACTAAAGAAAGAAAAATGCCTCAATCATATTGTCTAAATACATATATGAAATGTGATCTTGAATGAGAATCTAAGGAAGTTATAGAGAAATGACATAAAGGAAGAGTCACACATGAAAGAAATATAAGACTAATAATGATAAACAGTCTCTAAAGGCTCAAATTCTCACGGGATATCTACCTAGGTCAAAACTAGCTCACCAGTAAACATATGCCAAAATCTTGTAAAGACTCATAGGGAAAATCAATTCGCATCCAACATGTGGTCAAAACATAGAATTCATTTCAAAAACTCATTCACAAACATTTTATGCATAATTCGAGCGAATCAAAGGATCAAATTAAACCAAAGTTACCAAATCTATAGAGATCATTATCGGAGGATTTTTTTTGCTTGTCTTTTTTTTTCGTGTTTTTTTCCCACTTTTCAAAAATGTTTTTTATTTTTTTATGCATGGTCCTACCGAAAATGCAAACTAAAATGCAAAAGAAACTAATAAAAGAAAAAGCTAAAATGCAATGTAGAAGAAAACTAAATGCACTTCTAAAACAAAACTAAGACAATCAAAAACTATAAAAACTACAACTAAAAACATATACAAAGCAAAAACACACCAAACAAGAATAGGCATTAGACGCCAAGTATGATGACTAACTCCCCCCATGCTTGAATCATACATTGCCCTCAATGTGGGCACATAATGAGAAAGGAAGGGGAGTAGCAGAAAACAAGATTTGAGAGGAGGGGGTGGTTGTCCATAGGTTATATGCCAGTCTCGCCAGGTCTCTAGACATATCCTATGATTTTGGAAATATTGGGTATGGGAAGCAAGCAACCCATGAAACTCATTGTGGTGCTCTTGAACAAAGTTCCGAAGAGCAGTGCTCCCCGAAACAACAAACTCTCGGAGGGAAACTTACTCCTCTTGAATGGATCCAAGGGTGTCTTGGAGGTTAGAATAGTCAGATGGAGGTGGTTGAGAGGAAGAACTAAGTCTTGCTAGACTAGATCTAAGGGCTGGAAGATAGGGTGCTGGTCAAGCAACCTCTTCATCACCAGGTATCCAATAAAAGTTATCTCGGTGAAGAAGGGTGGTGCGATCAATATTAGGAAGTGGCAAAAGCCAGGTCCATGGGTAAATCCAACACAAACAGCTAGCCTCAACTTTACAAAAATTTATAATTTCAAAAGTAGGTTGATCAAGTCGCTCGAACCCAGAAACTCTATCCTCAGGATTGGGCTCAACACTCAAGAATCTAGCAGTAGTAGTTATTATGCCACCAATGACTATCCTACCTTTAGTGCCAATAGTAGCATTACGTAATTTCCTAGCTAAGAATGAACCTGGGTTAAGTTGGTTTCCATTAAGCATACAGGATAGAAAGTACAACTCAGAAAGTCTCGAGACATTCAGACTATCGTTCTGAGCAAACAAGAACAAGCCAAAATACGTTGAGGTACTCTAATGCAGGGGTTTCTAACATGTGTATATTTTGACGAACTGGTACTATACCTAACACTCCCCAAAAGTTCACCCCAAAACGCATTCGGGTTGAATTTGCGGGGGATTTGACCTTGTGATAAGTCCATGCTAGAGGAAAAATCGAAAATACTATTAAAGGTACCTAAGTTCAGTTCATACAATTGTCGCTACAAATACAATGATATATTCGACATTGAGGTCCTCTAGTGACCTCGACATGGAGTGTACTAAGGAATTCCAGGGTCAGGTCCCTATATGTATGCTCTTTGATTTCTAAAAAGTGGCCCATACTGCCTCTAGCAAACAACCAATGAATATCATCGAAAATTCTCAACTGGGCTAACAAATCCTCATCATAATATCTAGTTGCTACAACCATGCATTCATTCAAGCAATTATACCTAGCAACATGATCAGGATGCTTTAAACCAAGAGGGTGAGGAATGTTACCTCTAGCACTCGCCGGTTGATGTTGGAGATGTTCTTTGAGGTTGCGGTGGTGCTTGACTTGAAGAACCAATCTCCTTGGTGCTCCTTAGCCTTTTGTTTGGTGCCATTGGTGCAAACTTGAAACAAAAACAAAGCTAAAACCAAAAATAGAAACTACAACCTAGAAAATTGAAGAAATTAAACAAAAATATAAAGAATAAGAGAGAGAAAAGGATGAGTGTAGCGGATGAGTAAAGGTGAGATGAATTTGAAGTTAAAGAAGAAGAAAGAGATGGATTATAAGAAAAAAGGGAAGATTGAGTGAAACGAAAGAATTTGGTTTGAAAATGATTGGAAATGGTGAAGAAATGAGGGGAGATTAGTGAGATTTGATTATGGAGTTTAGAGAGAGAAAATGGGGGTAGAGAGAGAGAGAGTATGTCGAGAGGTTGAAGAAGATAGGGGGAAAGGGAAGAGGCACTGCGGTCAAAAACCTAGATCGCTGCCTGTTTCATCCGTGGTGTCTGCTGGCATCCGAATGTTTTGAGTTTTTTGGTTGGCACCCTATGGCCGTATTTTTGGGGTACTGACTGTGGTGCCAACATTTTATTCATATATATTTTTTTTCTCTTATTTATTTATTTTTTAATTTTTTCGCATATATAACTACAAAAATTAATAAAAATCAAAACTAGAAAAAGGGAAAAGGAAAGAAAGCTTGGGCTGCCTCCTAAGAAGTACTCTTTTAAGGTTAAGAGCTTCACCCCTATTCAAGGCTTGGTTCGGATCAGATGGTATATGGATGTTGGCTTTGTCTCAGGCTACAAAATCAAACTTATGTAGTTAAAGGTACCATGTTAAAAGTTTGAGTTGCAGGTCCTTCGTCGTCATAACTTCGTGCCATAACGCATTATCTGCATACAAAACAAATTGCTCTTATGCCCCATCAGACAAGCTATCATCAACTCATTCAACCCTTACATCAAAATCTACATCAAGACCTTCCACAAGGGCCATAGGGAAAGCAGTTTGTGCAAACCTGTAACAATCACTCATTGAAGACTCATTAGAAATAGGGGCCTCAACCTTGGGCTTGTTAGGTGGCATGGCAGCAGCAAACTCCACCTTAACATGCCCTTGGTCGGGTTCCTCATAAGAAATCCAATTAGAGTTAGGAGGATCTTGACAATTTCAAACATCCTCTATATCAATATCAGGGGAAAGGGAGTAATGCATCTAATATAGAAGAATGAGGAGACACCATGTCCTCCTTCTTATGACTAAACATAGTAAAGTGCCCTTCCACCTCAAAAGATACCCAAACCTCTCTTACATCAATGTGGCAACCAGCTGTCACCAAAATGGGCTGGCCTAGGATAATTTGGGCATCGTTAGTTTTAGGCATATCAACTATAATGAAGTCTTCCAACTTCCTATATTGACTGGCACATTATCCAACTTGCCTATAGGTTGTGTCACAAAGTCATCAGCTAACTATAGGGGAAAGGGTGCTGCCAGTAATGATCCTAGGTGCAACTTTTGAAACAAAGAATATGGCATTATATTGTCACTTGCACCTAGATCACATAGACCTCTCTCAATTTCTACCTTTCCTACAATGCAGGGAATAGAAAAACTACTTGGGTTAGGGAGCTTAGGGAGGAAAATGGTTGGATCTCAATAGTGTCATTCTCTTTGAAAGTGGTAGCCTTGCCATCATTGTTACTCTCTTCACTACCAGCCATAGTCATCGCCCTACCCTTTTCCATTAGTACTTTCTCAGAGTCAGTTAAGTCCTTTTCTTCCTTCAGGGTAACATAGCTACAGCGCTCTCGAGGGTTAGGTTCAGGCTTGCTTAGGAAGTCTATATGGGGACATAGATGAGAAACTAGCTTTTTGGGCAATTTGGGATTTTAACATCCTATTATGAGTCGTAAGCACATCAACCTTGGAGGCTAATTGCTTAATATAATCATCTTATTTTTGTTATGCCATACGCATGCTTTCCATTATTGCTTTCAAATTTGACTTTTAGGGCATCTGAGAAGGGAATAGGAGTCTTTGAAGCATTCATAGGGGGCACGTTCATAGTGTTTGGATTCAACCTATAAGAAAAGTTTGGAGAATTCTTACAACCCGAATTATAGGTATTAGAGTAAGGATCATTGGTCAGTTTCGGGTTGAAATTTTAAACATAATTAACTTCATTAGGGTCCTAGGAAAAAGGACTTCTAACTTGATAATTCAGGGTTATATGCTCAATTGAACCACAAGTTTTATAAGGGAAAAGGGCACTAGAGTTCACAGCATTAACATTCATTTGGTCTAGTATATGAGTTATGATATCTACTTTAGCAGAAAGTAAAGCAATTGCATCAACTTCATGCTTGCCTCCAACCCGCTTGGGTTGGGTTCGTTCTGTGGACCATTGGAAGTTGTTAAGCG
>NCQV01099817.1:12538-22989 GCA_002740545.1 Lophocereus schottii
AATTGAATAATGTTCCCTACTAGAAAACTTCTTTTATTGAAAGCTTAAAAGTGGAAATATTATAATGAAAAGATTTAAAGAGAGACTTAAACAACTAAGATCATCAGAGATACTTTGATTAAGTAACGTTTGTTACTAGGGAACTTCTTTTATTGAAAGCTTAAAACTGAAAATATTACAATGAAAAGATTCGAAAATGGACTTAAACAACTAAGATTGTCAGATATGCTTACTCATAAAGAAATGGAGATACTCGACTTATCTTTTACTCAAGTATGCTCAAATGACCGTGTCCCTTCTCAGCACTCAACCTCTCCTATTATAGAGGAGATGGACTACATAGGATGACCTAATAGCTACAGTACACACTAATATTTTCGATGACCTCGGCTATCCTCACATGGCTATAGTTGACAGCATTATTTTACTAACATGACACTTGATAAAATACTATAATAATGGAGCAACAACTTTGTGAAGCCTTTAATGCTGACAAGATTACTCATTCATCTTGAGATTTTGCATGCCTTCATCTCCAATAATGTCACTCAATCCATCATTATCTAGATAATTATCAAAATCTTCATCAAGTTAAAGATGCTCTAAATCCTATCTTTTAAATAATCCATGAAATTGTTTCTTTTCTTTTACTGATAACAATTTACTAGCTCCAATATCAAAGAAATAATCAAGAAATTATAATACTCGAGACATAAAGTTTGATTGAATAACATTCCTACTAGGAAACTTCTTTTATTGAAAGCTTAAAGTTGAAATATTACAATGGACAGACTTAAAAAGAGACTTAAACAACTAAGATCATCAGAGTTGCTTTGATTGAATAATATTCGCTACTAGGAAACTTCTTTTATTGAAAGTCTAGAATGGAAATATTACAATGGAAATATTTGAAAATGGACTTAAACAGCTAAGATTATCAAAGATGCTTGCTCATAACGAAATGCAGATACTCGACTTCTCTTTTGCTCAACTACGCTCAAATAACCGTGTCCCTTCTTAGCTCTCAGCCTCTCCTTTTATAGAGGAGATGGACTACATAGGATGACCTAATAGCCCTGGTACACACTGATATTTTCACATGACTACAGCTATCTTTCCATGGCTACAGTCAACGACATTATTTTGCTAACTTGACACTTGATAAAATAGTACAATAATGGAGCAGCATGTTTTTAGAGCCCTTAATGTTGACAAGACTAATCATCAATATTGAGGTTTTGCATGCCTTCATCTCCAATAATGTCCTTCAGTCCATCATTATCTAGATAATTATCAAAATCTTCAGCAAGTTGAAGATGCTCTAGATCTCATCTTTCAAATAATTCATGAAGATATTTCTTTTGTTTTTCTGATAATAATTTACCAGCTTTGACATCAAAGAAGTAATCAAAGACATCCACTTAAGTAGCTCCTTCTAGTTTCATATATTTGTTGAACTCATTATGATAGATGAAAGTAGTGTTTTGAAGGATATTCTAACTTTGATCAAGAAATTACAAAATTTTAGACATAAAATTTGATTGAATAAAGTTCCCTACTAGGAAACTTCTTTTATTGACATGTTAAAAGTGAAAATATTATAACGGAAAGATTTGAAGAGAAACTTAAACAACTAAGATCATCAGAGATGCTTCAATTGAATAACGTTCGCTACTAGGAAACTTCTTTTATTGAAAGTTTTAAAGTAGAAATATTACAATGAAAAGATTTGAAGATGGACCTAAGCAACTAAATTTGTCAGAGATGCTTGCTCATAAAAAAATGGAGATACTCGACTTCTTTTTTGCATAAGTATGATCAAATGACTATGTCCCTTCTCAGCTCTCAACTTCTCCTTTTATAGAGGAGATTGACAACCTAGGATGACCTAATAACTATAGTTCACTGATATTTTCACATGACTGCAGCTATCCTCACATGGGTATAGTTGACAGCATTATTTTACTAACTTGACACTTGATAAAATAGTACAATAATAGAACAACAACTTTTTAGAGCCTTTAATGCTAACAAAACTAGTCATCATATTGAGATTTTGTATGCCTTCATCTCCAATAATGTCTTCCAATCCATCAGTATCTATATAATTATTAAAATCTTCATCAAGTTGAAGATACTCTAGATCTCATCTTTCAAACAATTCATGAAGATGTTTCTTTTCTTTTTCTGACAACATTTTGCCAGCCCCAATATCAAAGAAATAATCAAAGACATCCATTGAAGTAGGTCCATCTACTTTTGTACATTTGCTGAACTTATTATGATTGATGAAAGTAATGTTTTTCAGGATAGTGTAACTTCAATCAAGAAATTATAATATTTAAGACATAAAGTTCAATTGAATAACGTTCCCTACTAGGAAACTTCTTTTATTAAAAACTTAAAAGTGGAAATATTACAATGGAAAGATTTGAAGAGAGACTTAAACAACTAAGATCATTAGATATGCTTCGATTGAATAACGTTTACCACTAGAAAACTTCTTTTATTGAAAGCTTAGACGTGAAAATATTACAATGCAAAGATTTGAAGATGGAATTAAACAATATAAGATTGTCAGAGATGCTTGCTCATAAAGAAATGGAGATACTCGACTTCTCTTTTTCTCAAGTATGCTCAAATGACTGTGTTCCTTCTTAGCACTCAACCTTTCCTTTTATAGAGGAGATGGACTACATAGAATGACCTAATAGCTACAGTATACATTGATATTTTCACGTGACTAAAGCTATACTCATATGGCTACAGTCAACAGAATTATTTTACTAACTTGACACTTGATAAAATAGTGCAATAATGGAGTAACAACTTTTTAGAACCTTTAATGCTGACAAGATTAGTCATTCATATTGAGATTTTATATGCCTTCATGTCCAATAATATCTTCTAGTCCATCATTATCTAGATAATTATCAAAATCTTCATCAAGTTAAAGATGCTCTAGATCTCATCTTTCAAATAATTCAAGAAGATGTTTTTTTCTTTCTCTGATAACAATTTACTAGCTTCAACATTAAAGAAATAATTAAAGACGTCCACTGAAGTTGCTCCTTCTACTTTCGTATATTTGCTGCACTCATTATAATAGATAAAAGTAGTGTTCCCGCAAAGCATTACTTTCTTCCTTACTCAATTGAAGCCCACATTTGATGATAAATGTTGAAAAATCCGATGACTCTTGCTAAAGCAGGAGCACTAGCTAATTCTTTTCATTCTAGAAACTGTTCTTATTGTTGATCATTAGGATTGTCTAAATCAACTATTTGAATAAGATAATGAGTTGGTTTGGTTTTTCCGTGTTCATACTCAATTAGCGCACAATGTACTTGTACATACGGACTTCAAATGTGTGAAATTTTTATTAGGCCATTAGGAGAGATGAGAATCCAATGGATCATTTTAAACATGCATTATTGAAAATTTACTTGAGAAGAGTAGATACTTCAGATCTGAAAATTTCATAAGGTAAACCACCGTCTTGTATTCTCAGGCTTTCATAACGGAATCATCTGGAGAGGTTGAATTTGCTGGAAGACCAACATCCCCAAATCCAGATTTATTGGGAAAGAATATTGTAGTGATCCATGACTTCCGAATATCATAAGAATAATTATGATAATCGACGCAGGCTACATACCATTTGTTGACCATTTTTCTTGAACATGGGAACTTATTTTTTCTTGAATATCATAAGGACACTTTACGTAATTTATTTGTAACTCTAGAAGACTAAATCTTTGTACTAGTAGATAGGCAGAAGACAATTGAGCAAAGTATGATTTACTTTTTGTATGGAATTCCAAAATATCCATAAAGATTCTACTAGAAGGAGAAACCTGTTCTAGCAGTAATAGCATTTTATTTTGGATTTCCTCTTTTTTAGTAGAAGTTCTGCTCTGTTGATCACCATTGGCGAGTTCTCAAGTTAAACTATCTGTTTGAGAGTTCTTTGATACCTGTATGTATTCAATAGAGAAAAAAATTGGTTAAGGCATANNNNCCAACACAGAAGCTTCCTTGCGCTTGCATGTTTGACAAATTCTTTTTCATAAAGCCAAGTGATCCTTTGCAACATGTTCGAATAATAAAAGGTTTGGGGCTAATTCCCCTTATGACTACAAGGATTTCTTTTTCTATCATGGCATAGTTACATTCTGCTTCATTAAAATTTTCACTACAATATTTGTAAAGTTTTTCTCCTTCTTTGATTTTGAGTACTGCACTCCAGTACTCATTGTGAGCATCTATCTCAAGAATTAAATCATTTGCTTCATTAGGCAAATTAAGAATAGAAAGATGTTTACACATCTATTTGAAGTTTTGAACAATGTTTGAATCATTAAGTGTCCATGTTTAACTTACTTCTTTCTTGAGTTTATGCTGCAAACTGCTTTTCAATTTAGCTGAATCTTTTAATGAAATCTGATGCATAGGTAAGACATTCAACAAGCCTTTCTAATTGCTTCCTATCTTCAATCTTATCAAGAAAATTTTCTATTTTTTCTAGAATATACTTTTGTAGGATGATTTGTCCAACTTTTATTTCTAGACCTAAAAACTTGATTTCTTGTTCAACATAAATGCATGTGTTCTTCCCAAAAATAGTACCATGATCAATGCATCTTTAAGTGATAGTCAGCACATCATCTTTGTATTGTTCTATGGTCTTAGAAAGGATGAGGATATCATCAATGTAAAGTAGATAATAGTAATTAAAATCTTTGAAAATATTATCCATTCTTCTTTAAAATATTTAAGGTGCATTTTTAAGACCAAATAACATTAATATCCACTCATAATCTCCTTGGTGGGATAATAAAACAATTGAAGGAATGCTTTCTTCATCCATTTTAATTTGCTAATATCTACTTTTTTAACCTATTTTCGAGAACCAAGAGGCTCCTTGAATTCTATTGAAAAGGAATATTTTGTTAGGAATATAATAACCATCAAAGATAGTATTATCATTAAGCTTTTTATAATTGATTACCATTCTATCTTTTCCCTTTTTCTCTTCAGCATGATTTCTGGCCATAAAAGCGAGACTAGTGTGAGGAATCTTACGGTTTCTGATTAAGTCTCTATCTAATAGTTCTTTGATTTGGTCATCAAATTCTTGGATATCTTAGTGTGTCTACACCATTTATTTGACTTGGATAATGGTGTTGGGATTTAACAAAGTAATCTTTACAAACATCTTACCTTTATCCCAAAATTTTAGAGGATTATTAGAGTACAGTTCTTTGCATAATTTATCTTATCGTTCAACAATTTGTTCTTTAACAAATAATTCAAGTAGTGAGATTATTAGTGTTACCTCACATTGTGCAGCTAGTACCTTCTCACCATATTCGTTACATGTAAATTTAATCTTTAGATGGGTGTAATTTTTATTTAATTTATCAATAGGAACTCAGTGGCCATTTATTAATTTGGGTTATAGTCTGTGTGCATGGAGAATATAGTAATAAATGTCATATTTGCACAAAATTTCATTAGTGTTTGGGAGTCATTTTAGGGGAATAATATTCTTAGTTGTATGATTCATGCACCTATATCTTTTATTCTACTTGGTTTTGCTTGTTTCGAGAGTATTTGTAGATTTTGATCTTATGAAATAAAGAATGATAGTGCAATGAAGATTTTGAGGTCCTATGGATCAAAAAGATAGAAAAGAGGCCTAAAGACACCCAACAAAGACAACCCGTGGTTAATACCACGGCCCAAAAGGATCCAGGAGAAGCAGCGGGATAAAAATTGATCAAGTATCAGAACCAAAGTCCACCATGGTCTGACCGTTATGGTGCCCACGATCCGTGGTGAACTCTGTTTCCCCAACTCTAATTGATTTCTTCGTGGCTATTCGTGTTCTAAGCGTTTGAACGATTTTGTAGACTTGATTTCAAGGATAAAAGCCTTGTTTCACTGCTTTCATTCAACCCAATATCCATTCCACCATCTAGATAGGAATTGGGCTCCATTTTTCAAGTGAGGGAGAGCAAGTAAAAGAGGGAGATTCATGAGGAAGCGAGATCAGGTTTGCAATCGACTGATTAAAGCATGCGTTCTGGCTGAGCAATTCTTTCCCTTCTCTTTTTTTTGCTCCATTAGATTTATTTCTTTCTAGTTTGATATATTAGATTATGTGACTCATGTTAATTTATAGTTTTAACTCTTGAGATTGATGTTGAACTTGTGAATGTCTGTGTTCTTAAATTGATTGTTTGGTGTGCTTTTGAATTGTTGGTCTCATTTTATCAATTCTAGAGTTTGAATTACTTGTAAGAAGTTTGATCGCCTTTTTGCTTGTGTTCGATATTGGGTGAAGTACTACAAGGTGAAATCTGATGTCGGAATCACTAGATTAGCTTGATTGTGTGATGTCTTGAGAAAGAATTACCGATTGAGAGACCTAAGATGATAATCGTGTGCCTAATGAACCTAAACTAATCGAGAATCCATGAGAATTGATGACTAATTTGATTTGGGTATTTCATTATGCCTTGAAAGTAGGTTGTAATACCTCAATTATCGGTCCTAAAATTTCCAAATTAGGAAGAAAGTGCTTGATCTATTCGTGAGTCGAGTAATTGCTTAGTTGACTTAATTCCTTTAATATTTATCCATTAGATTGGATAGTATTTTATTTTAATTTCAATATCAAATTTTTAATTTGCTTAGCCTATCCTGAGGGAACATAGCCCAGCAGCTTGACCTGGTCTCTGTAGGATCGACCCTGAATTGCTACAACACCACCTTGCACTTGCGGTCCTATCGAGTTTTTGGTGCTATTATAAGCACCTAGTGTCGAATATTGAGTTTTTCCCGATAGGTTTGACTAAGCATTTTGTTTTCTTTGGGAAAAAAAACCAAATTTAAAAATTTAAAAACTTCAAAAAGACAAAAATTTTGAGAAAAAGCGATGATAATTTTCCATTTTCCCCCATTCGAGTATGAATTATTTTGGAGTTATTTTAGACACTTAAATGTCTTTCTGGCTTATTGTAGTTACTTTGTGAGTAAATGAATAATTTTGGACATTGTTGATAAGAGTGTGAAAGGTAAAACCTAGAGTATTGGAGTTTTCTTGGTAATAGTGTAGATAAGGCATAGTATTTGCTCGAGTGGATTGCCTAGGATTTATTCGAGTTTGAGAAGGCTAGTCTTATTTCTGGATATTCATTCTCTGATCTTTGTGCATTCTATGCTTGATCTTATTATGACCCTTTTTGGTATGACTTTTGTGATGCTTCTCACCACGCTATAAATTCGTGTCTTTATTATACATGTTATGCTTAACCTAACTTTGCATCACCCGTGGACAATACTGATGTTGTTCTGACCTTACTTGATTCCTCCTTTCCTTTAGCCCAGTGCATGGGACTCGAGTTGGGTGAGCCTTTTGGGTTAATCGCTAAGTTTAGTATTGTTGATGCATGTTTTGAGTCGAAGGATATTTTAGATGAGGTGAGTGATCTAGTTCAGACTTCGTTGGAGGGATCATGTAATGTGTTTATGCATGAGGAGTTTCCTAGCCTTAGTTATGATAGTGTTTTACCCAATCTCATTGATCATTCCCATGTTTTCTGTAAGAGCCCGACCCTAAATCATGTTTATTTATCTAATTAAGCCATGTTATTAATGGTTCACATTTATTTATCTCTTTAATCGTCCTATTTAAGAAAATTCATTTCGGGCCCCACTTTGCAATTCAAGTTTCATTTACCGCAAAATTTCAAGAAAATCGATAGTAGGCCCTGATAAATATGATTAAGTGATAAATTATTTTTCATAATATCACAAAAAAATTTAACTTTTAACCATGCATAAACTTAGGGCCAAAATCATTAAGTATGGCCCAATTTATTTGGGCTCGGTTTGCAGCCCGATTCATTTTGGGCTCAAATTATGGCCTGAAAATTTGGATTTAATTAAACTAAATTAATCACTATCATTAACATTAATTTTAATTAGAAAAAAGATATTTTTTTGGCAAGCATTTATATCATCCAAGGATTTTATTTCATTTTGCACCAAGTAAATTTTCAAGGCAACTTCTCTCTCTACTCTCTCTCTCTACTCGGCCTCTCATCCCTCTAGCACTACCACCACTATTCTGGTGGTTTCAAGCCACCAGCCATCACCCCTACAGCCACCAGAACAGCCACTAAGTTAGCCACCATCCATTCCCCACACCCCCTCAAGTATCAAACCTCATATTACACCCCTTTATACATGAACAAAGTGAGTAAACCTAACTTTATCTTGTTGATTTGATTGTGTTTTGGATTTTGATTCTTGCTTTGATTATTAATCACGTTGTTTTGATGCGATCAAGAGCTATTTTGATGTTTTATTAGTTGGATCATCTTGAAAAAAAGAAAAGATGGAGGTTGTTCAAGTTCATGCAAGTTTAGGGTATAATGATGGATTTTGATTGTTTTAAATGAGATTTTATAATCTTTGGCATTGGTAATGAATATCAAGATGTTGCTGATTTATATAAGTTAAAGAGTGATTTTAGTGGGTGGTTATATGAAGAAAAGATTGCAAATATGTGGTTATTGAGCTGTCAACAGACCTGAAATAGGGGTCACTTTGGGAGAAAACTGGTATTAATTGGCACATCAAAAATTCATGATTTTTGGTGTAGTGATAGGTTGATGAGTTACCTTTCAGTAGGCTCTTACTCAATTTCGAGTTCTATAGATAAAGTTGTGGCCACTTTACTGAAGACTGTGCAGAATATATAAAAACTGGGAGTAGTTTTGAATAGTGGACTTTACAAAAAACCTGGTATTGATTGGCTCATTGAAAATTTGTGATTTCTGGTGTGTGGATATATCAATGAGTTAACTTTCACATGCACTTTGAATCACCTTAATCCGAGTTCTGTGGAAGAATTTATGGTCGTTTTGCTACGACTGCGCATATTGAACTGAAATTATGCACGTTTGTGTTCTACCCTAAGTTTAGGGACCTTATTATGTGAATCATGCTTTGTGTCCTAAATAAACGTTTTAGTGGACATTATGAGCTTTTCATATTGGGGCTTGCATCTTATTTGGAGGTCGGGAGTAAAAAATATGGATTTTCTAATGTATACCATCAAACGGTAACATGAGTGAATACAGAAATCGTGATATTTGGAAATATTTTCAGAAGTTTCTATATAATTATGGGTATTGCAAGGAAATTACAAAGTGTAGTGAGTTCAACAAGTGTGATTATATATAGAAGCTTACTTGGGTTGAAAACCAAGTAAATGAGTATGAAAATGAAATTTGAGAAGTGGGCTCAGTAATGACTTAAATTAGTGTCCATTGGATCAACTGAGGTTATTTGAGCTTTTATGAATCTTACAACACCCCTCATGGCATTGAACCTTCTATTATCCATTTTAGAGGCATTAACCATTCTATTATCTATTTCAGAAGTATCACACTTTTCATTATCCATTTCAGAAATATCAGAAACCCATATTTCGTTTATATCAATTTAAATCTATTCATTATCACCTTAATCATTTCCATTTGGTCTATTTTGCTTCAATTTATTGTATTTCGAGTTCAATAACCCTAACTGATTTAGTTCATTTTGGTTTAACTTGTCTTATATTGCATTATTGGAATTGTAAAAGTTCTTTTAAATAAATCAATTTCTATTAAAGTTACAAATTATATCAGTGAATATGGTTTACTAACTACATTTACCTATCATTACATTTCTTTAGCAGAATCGGGGCCTAGTCTATCATTTTTCTTTGTGCATATGTATTACCAAGTGAAATTGCATTTTAAGACTTCAGCTACGTTCATTGCCTGTGTCTTGAGAAATCAGAGTGTATTTATCAACGTTATCATGTTTTGGTAAGTACATCAATGAATCAGTTTACACAGTGATTTATCAGTTAATTAGTGATCCCGTCAGTTATCATCTATAGGGCATTCATCCTTCAGTTACCCTCGTGGCTTCAGGCCAGGTCCCGATCGGCTTGGCAGGTGTACACTTATCCATAGATCATAACAGTATCAAGGGGTTCATGATCAGATAATAACTAGCAATGCAGTTTTACATTCATCTCATCCACTATTTTAACGTAAAATGAATTGCAAAGCGGGCTCAATCAGTGTTTCAATGATCATTTGATAATTCAGGAATGCATGTACTGAGCTTCGACTCACAGTTCAAAATATTTTTCATGTTTTGTTTTAGATAATTGCTCAGAGAATTGCCCTCGTATTAGCAAAGTAGCAAAATATCATGCTAGCAAAGTAGCGAAAGAGAATAAGCTGAGCAAGAAAATCTGTATGAATCAGCAGTGATACAAGATATGCATACTTTAAAGTTGTATTTTGAATTCTTCGGTATATGAGGATGTAGATTACATGGTGAATTATCTTACGATGGTTTGTAAACCTTACATTGGT